>WYDK02118157.1:12127137-12141965 GCA_009867345.2 Toxicodendron radicans
TTTTTTTTGGTAACTAAGATGTCCGGACTAGTTTATGCGCACTTCAACTAATCCTTAGGAGAAATTATTTCATAGCACCTCATTGCTACGACCCCCTAAGTAAATCAAAACCTTTGCCCCAACGGAGAATTGAATTTGAGACTGTGAGTTGAAGCTATGCACAACCCCATTAGTTCACCCTTACCGTTGGGCTACCCATACATAGGTGAATCCTTGTTTAATGTTAATTACAACTACTCGAAGAATTTTTTAAATGCCTAAAACATGCTAATCTACTTTTTTTTTACATATAATTATCAGAATTGTCACAAAATTTATTTTTTATAATCAAGCTAATCTTTAGTATAGCTTATATTTGACAAGATTAAGGGTATTTTAAACTCATACAACCAAAAAAATAAATAAATAGTAGGTAAATGAAAAGGACTTGGTTGTTACTTTCAGATCCTATTAGACCTGATGTTTTTATACTAAATCTCAGGGACCAAAATGATTTAACTCTAAGATAGAATACAAAAGGGGTGTAAGTGTATTATTTTAAAACATGTGGGTAAAAATACCTTGGAAAATAAGCATCGATTCTTCGAATAAAGACAGTAAGACGTACCTCCTTTCCTCCTCGTTCCGTCAGCACTTCTCAGATCTCTCCTTCGATACAAACTCAAACGTCTCTGCAAAAGCAAACACTTTTGTAACGCTAAAGCTTCAGAAGCAACACAAACCCTTCTATTCAATCTGTAAAAGGCAAAGGGAGGAGAAAATAAAACAAAATAATAAAAAAAAACAGAGATGGGCTACAAGAACAGAACAGAACAGGAAACCAATAACTCTTCTTCGTTGAGTGAAGCCTGGCTTTTTGCTACTATGTGTATCATTGGCCTCCCTGTTGATGTCCACGTCAAGGACGGTTCTGTTTACTCTGGAATCTTTTACACTGCTTCTGTTGAAAAGGACTACGGTGTGTTTTTGTTTTTTTATCAAATTTGAAGTTTATGTGTCAGTTTTTCTGCTGTGTTTTCAGTTTTTTGGAATTGTTTCAGGGAATTTTTCGTTTTGTGAAATTGTATCTGGGATTTGTTTTTTGTGGGGAAATGTATCCGGGTTTTGGTTCTAATGTGTTATGGTGGTGATCTTGTTATAAATGGTTACGATCGGATTTGATTTTCATTTTTTTGTTGATTTATTTCAATACTATTTATGATTGTCTTTTAAATTGGTATTTCCTTTGAATATTCGATTTTCATTTTTATTATGAACATTTACCATTCAATACGAACCGAGAAGATATAATTTGTAAATGTAATGATCCTGATGATATATGACATGGTCTAGCTGAGTTTTTAACTTTTTTGGAAGCAAAAATGATTAGAGCAGAGATTTGTTTTGGAGTAATGTTTTCTCATGGCATATAATTTGTTTCCTATGTAGAATATTGAATGAGTTTTACTGAATTAGTTTGTGGTTGGTTAAGGCATTGTTTTGAAGAAAGCAAAAATGACAAGAAGGGGAAAAAGTAATGCAAATGTAGCAAATGGGGCTGTAGTAGAAACACTTGTAATTCTCTCAGGGGATCTTGTTCAAGTCGTTGCGAAGGTATATTGCACTTCTGTTCCTCCTTTCTTTTTCAGATATATTTAGAACTCTTGTTATATGTTTGGTTTTTCCTTTGAACAATCTGCTTTACATACATTTGGGGTTTTGTGCACAGGGAGTTCAGCTTCCTCCTGATGGTCTTGCTGGTAGTTTTGCTGGTGAGAATCTAGAAGTTGTTGCGGGGACTATGTCCTGTTCTGAGGGTCAAATAAGTGAGGCAAAAAAATCTTATAGGTCTGGCATGAATAAACGGCGTAATCACAAGAGGTAAAAGCTTTGCTTCTGTTTCATGCTATACTTGTGAGATTGAATGTTCTTTAACAAAGTTTCCTGCAATTGATGGTTATTTGAGGGCAATGATTGGAATTGCTAAATAGAGTTATTTTGATGTATTTTAGGAAGCTGGTTGTGCCTATCAAAAAAATAAAGTTCTGATGCCTTGTGTACTAATATGTTTAACAATGGAATCAGGAACTCAGGTCGCTATGAGAATGGTTTTCTCCTTGGTGATGTGCCCACAAAAGATGAGGTGGATAATGAAGGGAAAAGATTGCCATTGAATCATGTAAGGAATGCCATAGAAGTTGATAATGCAAAAAAAGATGGGATAAATGTGGCGAAGGTAACTGCTATACATCTGTGTATTTTGCACAAACATTTAGGTCCACAAACTGATATAAGGTAAACTATTTCTGGGTCTAGTATTGGAAGAGGCGTTAAAAACTTGCCTTACCTTATATATATATATATAAGCAAATGTAAATCAAGCATGATAGTCCTTCAACAGAAAGCTATACATCCTATTATAAGCATCCAATTATAAGGACAATGATCTAGAAGGTCTAGCACAACCAAGTTATTATAATTTTAAAATAAAAGTGGAAAATAAAAAGGGATTTTTTTTCTTTCTCTTTTAATGTGTTGTTCATTTCTTTATCTTCCCCCTCAATGCAGATTGAAGAACCTTCTTGTGACACATTTAATGGGAGGTATGATTTATCAACTTTCTGCTTATTTTACTTCTGTCTTGGGATTTGCTATATTGATTTCCCTGAACAGTTTTGGGTCTTAGCTTTGGACAAAACATCTACCTATTTTCAGTATGTTTCAAGTTCTCTCCGCAATTATTCTACACAAGTAGCCTTATCTTTGTTGGAAATAGACAGATTGGTGGCCATCATGTCGTATCTCATTAAATCCCTTGTGTTCACCACTTTTGTTGCTCAACTGCTTAGAATATATTTTGCCCCCATTTCTATATTTATATATCTTTCTCATCCTTAGTATCATGTCATCTGTTTTGCTGACAGACAGGCTCAAGATGCTCCCACACAGGTGCTTGAGCTTCATGAGGAGAATGTATGTCAATTCCAGCTGATTCTTTTTATTTGTTTGGATTTGGTCCTGTAGTGTTTGATGCTATATTCACCAGTTCATTATGATTGTTTTCTGCAGGCTGATGAAGTTCGAGGATCAAGTTCAAACTGTGAGTTTGATAACCTTGCTCATCTTAGCATGATCCAAAATTATTTTTTAAGTAGAAGTTCCATAGTGTTTCATTGCTACTGGGGTCCTGACCACCGTATTGTTAGCTTCTTATTACAGAATTCAACACATTCAAGAACTCTTGTTATCTCTGAGTTCTTTGACCATGTAACCATTGCTCATTGGTGTTGAGTGTAATGGAATTTTAGCTACCACTTGCCGACATCTGATTTATGATTGATTTTATCTAATTGTTTAATACTTTATGTGCATTGGATCCTTCTCATACTCAAGTGATACCTGATGAGGGAGACCATTCAAAGATGACACTCAAACAGCCTAATGGTGTATCTCGTGACCCAGCTTATGCACGTGACAAACCAGTTAATCAATGTTGTGAAAGGCCCACTTCATCTGATACTTCTTCAGATGTTGCTTGTTCAAATGTTTCAACTTCATTGAATCCAGTTGCTGATGTTACATCAGCAGCTTCAGCTGAAATGGTCCCTCCACAAAGGTCACAGTCCAATAAAGTCTCCAAGGTAGGTTATATATTTGGAAGGACAACACATTTGATGTTATTTTAATTTTCAGGTTCTTAATTTGCTGATTATTCTGACATAAGTCTTTGTTTTAGGAATTTAAGCTTAATCCAGGAGCAAAGATATTCTCACCATCATTTGCAACTCCATTATCAGCTACTACTCCTACAGTACCAGTGGTTGCAAGTACGCCATACATCCCTAGCAACTCTCCTGTTGTACCTGTTGCTGCTGCTCAGTCAGAAGTTGGAATGAACCCTTATGTGCCTCATTCATCCGTGCCTGCTAAGTTTGTACCATATGGTAACTTGGCAGTTGGAAATGGTGGCAGTGCTGCTCAATTTTCCCAACCTGTATGTACTATCAGACTTTGTTATGTACTTATGTTAACATTTCTTGAGGTTTTATTGTGAGACTAATGCAACCTCTGCTTCTAGGAGCTCAAATTGCTCCTCATAACTTCTCATTTTATTACCTTTTTTATTGCAACCAACCAGCATAATGATAACTGTACAAATGCAATATTTGAGCGTGCCCAAACCCAAACTTTGTAGGATTGCTTGAACAATGTGCTTGGTCAGTACTATTGCATACTACAATTGATATTATGAAATGGACATGCTTTACTTAGAATGGTTAACTTGCTTTGCCTATACTAGAAATTTGTTCATGCATCAAATTGGTTTTCACTTCAGAGTTTCATTTTGTCTTGGACTCCCAATTTGAACTAGTGATGGAAACATATCTATATGGAATTAGCTTGCAGCATCATACTTCATATGTTATGTCATCTGTCCAAGGCTGGCAGTGTTTGCATATTTATGTGTATGTATAGATTGTGCACTTTATTGACCGAGTTCCTTTCTGCCTATAGCTTGTCGGACATGTTGGAAGCCGGACACAACCAGTTAGATATGCAGGTCAGTTTCCTTTTCAGGCTGGACCTGCATATGTACATCCAAATTCACAAACTGTAAGTAGTTGGGAGAATTTAATCTGCCATCTTTGTTGCAGTTAATTTCTAGTGCTTTTGAGTTTCTGTCACTATATAGGGGGACGTTTAGATATTATCTACTTATGAATGATACTGATCTCTATCACTCTTTCTCTGTAGGTTATGGTTGGAAGAGTAGGGGGACAGCTTCTCTATATGCAGCCAGTTTCCAATGTAAGATACAGTGACAGCAAAATAATAGAACTGCATGGTTAAATTTCTCAGATGTTTGAGAGTTCCAATTATATTCATTATGTGTAGATGCTCTCAGTTTGAGGGTTCCAATTATATTCTTTTGTCTTTCGCCTTTTGCTTTTTCTAATGCTTGGCATGAAGGGGTATACTTGATTTACTTTCTTTGAGTTCTTGTCTCCTTTTTTCTCTTCTGGTGGATGGTTTGACCACTCTCGCGTTTCAATCTCTTTATTCTTTTGTAGAAGTCCTTCCCTGAGTTGTGTGTGATTATATCCCCATGAATTTCTGTGACTGGCTAACCACATTTTATTTCATATTGAAAGGATTTTGTTCAGGGTATGGCAGCCATCTCACAAGTACCTGCTCGACCTGCATTGACACCGCATCAGGTCCAATTTCCAAAGCACCAAGGTATAAAATGATGAATATTTCTATAACATCTAAAAACAAGTCCATTAGAAATCTGTATGCTGTTTGCAATGTGTACTGGTGTTTGCTGTAAAACATATCTACAGATGAATTAATTTTTATATTCCAGTGACTTTGTTTTGAAATCTTGCACTTTCGGCTCAAGCAGTTTTTTTTTATGATTGCAGGAACTGCAGCTGGCCAAGCACTGCAACTGTGTGTTCCCTCCCCTCTTGTGGCCGGTGGACTGCAACCTTTTACTGTACCAAACCACACCCACATTCCAGTTTTGCAACCTCCGATACCCGCTAACTGCCCCATTCCAGTGCCAGGATCAAATGGTCTCTACAGCACCAAATTTCCGTGAAAATACTTTCTTTTTTCATTTTCGGTTACCACATCACAAATTTTTTTGGCAATAAGAAATTTTTGGTTATAGTGTTTGATTGAAGAGCGTCCAAAATAGGAAAATTTTTACTTGAATTCTTTATGTACAAGGGGTAGCAAATTTTTTTAGTGTCGGTTATACTTAAGACTTGATTGGGACCAAGGCGTGAAGCTTACTCCTTTTTTTCATTTTTCTTCTTTCTGGGTGGTGAAAGTTTTAGGGAGATTGCTTCTCTGGAAAGGGAAAATGCATGTTGAACTGTAGCTACAACGAGTTGTAGCATATACAATTTTGATATGAAGCTGGCTGCAATATTTTGGCATACAATGTCATCTGAAATTTTCTTTGTTATCCTCTGCTAGTAGCAATATTTTGGCCTTCTCTAGTTAAAATTGATAAGAATTCATGTCATTTTTAACCATATTCACATATCAAACCACTCCAGAGAAGATAACAAGGGCTGGGAAAAAATAAATTTGCTTCCATGGTGAAAGACCAGCTATAAGTAAAGATCAAAACTAAAACAAGCGTCATTGATGTATGCAGCAAGCATGATCAGAATCTGAAGGTATACATCTAGATGCCAAAATTAAGAACATAACCCTGTGCAATTAAGGGCAAAGTTTTACACAATGCTAAATTTTCTCTAAGATCATGAACTAAAAAGCACAAATATTAGGTTCAACTGAAGATGGATCCTCTGCGGTCTTCAACTATTCTGAAATCATAACTTTCTACAGAGAATTCCCTACCTATTTTAAGATGCACAAATCTTACATAGAATCGGTAGATTCCATGGTCTGGAACTTCATGTGATGTAAAACAAAAAATGCCAGGACAAGGTTGTTAGTTGAGGGCTTCAGGCAAGACCGACTAAATCAGACACTCAGAGTCCCGGAATCTTTCTTGGAATGAAAATTTTCTTTCTCTCCAATTTCAGCTTCAGGGCTCTTGAGATTATCTAAATTCAGTTCAGAACCTGTGGTTCGCTCTTCAGCTTGATGCACTTGGTTCTCCATCATGTTTTCCTGCACAGCCTGAAGTGTTGGAAATCAGTTTTATGATTATCTGCCTTAAATTTATCGGCTGACAAAAGATAAGACTAAAGAGTAAGTAATTCCCAGTTTAAGCCATAGTTTACCCGCAATAGCTCAGTCATTTTGCCAGTTCTGAAGTTCTCAAAAGGTTTAGAAAGAAATGCTGACTGAGCAGTAGGATTAGGCTGTACAGCTTGCAGCGGTTCAATAGAGAGAGCCTGGTCTGCGTTACCAGTTTCATCTTTCACATCCCTAGTTTGAGTCTCTGCTGATGGCGAAGGTGCTTGAATTCGCTGAATGACTTCTACCAGTTTTTCAAAAGGCAAGCCAGGCATTTTCATCGATTTGGTTTCTGCCTCGTGCAGCAATTCTACAGGAGCCTGATTTAGCACCCCCAGGTGGTTATTTTGAGCTAGAACAGGCTGATTTCCAGCTGTTTGCTCCTGGGTGGAAGGTGTTGATCCATTTGATGGATGCACAGTTTCCATCACCTGTTTTCCTTTAGAGACTTCTGGACAAGGAGCTTGGGTTGCAACTGAAGTTGGCTGGCTGGCAAACCCTCCCCCATTTGACAAATTAACAGGCTGGAGGACAACAGGCGCTATGTTATTCCTTGGGATCACTGGTTGAGAATTTTGGACCACCACTGAAGTTGTCTGTTTGCTTTTTGGGGCCCCCAAATTGGTAGTACCAGTTCTATAAGAATTGACATGCTGCTCACTCCTCTCCCTGGATCTAGGGTTATAGCCACGGGCATGATTGTGATTATCTGCTGGGAAGGGAATCTGATTTCTTCTGACCATTTGTACATTGGGAGCCACATCGTTGTCTGCTGAAACAGGAACATAGTGTCCAGGCTTAAAAACAACACCCCTCAAAGTGGTTTCAGTGTTGCCAACCTTAACAGTGAGCAGATATCCGGCATCAAAAGCTGCCTCAATAACACCATGAACTACTTGACCCACCATTACATCATTCGTATCATTATTTGAATCTACTTGATGGGAATGATTGCCATTCACACTTTCAAATCCAGGATGTTTATGAGCATTCTCCCTCCGATTTAGATTCTGATCCCTTCTAACAGCATTCTCCCCATGATTAATCCTAGGAAACTTTCTTGGACGACCACGTTTACGCTTTATGGGAAAGTTTGCTGAAGTGTCAGGATTAGTCCCTTGATTATCTTGGTCCATTTTCAGTATTTACAGCAATAGTATCTTGCCTTTTGCTCAGAATCTTCTATGGTTTCCCCGCTGCAGCAAAGAAAGCAATTAATTTTGTCTATAGAAGCAAACAAATCATAAACACCCATTCTGTGCAATCATTCGTACAGCTATACAGCTATAAACACACGTGTGCATATGCATGGGCGGGTAAACAACATAGATGAAACTACCCAATATGACATAAAGCTATATTGCAATTCAACGAATGCCGATACATGCCAAGGAGTATCCAAAGCGAATTAATATCGGGTACATATATGATATAGAAGCGCCTTCCTTGCAGTATGCTGCATACTACTAGCTTTTAAGACAACCAATTCATTACCATATAGGATATCACAAGGCCTTAGATTTCATATCTGTACCCGTAAATTAGAGATTGCATCAAAACATTGCACATTCTGTCAAAGTTAGCTATTACATCATGAAGATTCATAATCAAGAATTCTAAATTGCATTTGACAATGCAGAAGTGAAAAAACTTAATGCCTTTCCATAAAAACGAAAAAATTTTGAACTCTTCAAGTTTAATTTAAGTAAACCCATAAACCTCTTTATCATTCTTATAGCTTTGTGCTAGCGAAAAAAAAAAATGATTACATCAAACAAAAAATGCCTCAATAGAAGTATTTTTGAAGTGCCAATCTCTCCAAGTCAACTGTGTTAAATTTATTTTCATAGAGGAAATTCTAAAATGTAATAGAATAAGATCAACATAACAATAGCCAACCCAAAAACTATCAAGCCAACTCACATAGATGACTACGAACTGAGCCATATAACAAAAGCTTTTTTTATTTTGGAGAAATTGATGATTTTGGAATCTACTCGGTACTGACGAAAGTAACACTAAAGTCAGTAAGGCACCAAAGGGTTACTTGTAAAACTAAGACTTGTTTAGTAGATAAAACAAATAACATTATTTACTCAGGTTTGTGGGGAAAAAATGAAGATAATATAGGAGAGGCATTTGGCAAAACATTTTCAGTTTTGACTAAAATATCCGGAAAAGACTCCATGTTTTAAAACCATCAATATCCTGTGCTGTATTCCATTAGTACTTCTACTATCAACAAAGACTCTAGTCTATGCCTTTTGGGAGTTCCACAGCTGCCTGAAATTCTCTATAATGATTGACAGGTGGCAGAGACAGTTCATCGTGTAAAGGAAACATAAAGTCTACTGGAAAATGTGAGCACAAACCAGTCTTAAGCTTGCCTATTGATCTGGAATCCCTCTTTCCCCAGGAAACTTCATGATTGACACCCTCACATATCTCATTATTAAAATAAGGGCACATTTTGTAAAGCATTATGTTTCAAAGAATAAGCATCAATGTTAGAAGAAAACTACAACAAGGAATCTCACAACTGATTACATGGAAAGTTTGAGCTGTGCCAGGCAACAAAATTTAGGGCTCCTTTTAGGGAAAGTGGATCAAAGTTTTTAATGATGGCAAGGTGAACGAGAATTAAATGTCAGTAAACCTAAATTTATAGCTTCAGGCAGGAACCTGAAGGTGAACGAGAATTAAATGTCAGTAAACCTAAATTTATAGCTTCAGGCAGGAACCTGAAGGAGAACCACCCGTATGTAACCACAACTCAGCATTTTGAACTTAAGTTGCATGGCTCACATCATTTACTCCACATTTAGAAAGTAACTTCAAGATTGAATAGTTAATGATCTGATCCCCCCCCCCAAAAAAAAAAAATAATAATTACTCCCTCTATCCTGAATTGTTCGTCCTGCCTTGACTTACATTTAGTGAATTAGATTTTACATAACATAGTTCAAGGAACTTTTGAATAATCGACAAGAATTTTACTTCAAAATTTTTAAAGTCAATAATTTAACCTTACATCTAACAGATGCCCATGGCTATAATTCGGGCCATAAGTGGTAGTAATCATCACAATTAGCTATAACTATAATCAAGCAAACAAAACATACTTGAAATCTTGGTGACTGTAATTCTCATACTAAATAAGCCACTGAGTTTTGAAACATAATACATAAATTTCACAGAATGTGAAACCAAAAATAAGCAACTCAATCAAAAGGAAACTCAGTTGATATCATTACTACACTAGGCAAGTTTCTGCCTCCAAATATTCTCCTTGAGCAGCCACGCTTATCAGATAGCATCTACAGAGATCTGTTAAAGGAAAGCCAAGCTACAAAAGCTATTACCCATATAAAAAAATATTTCACAAAACTCAATTTCTAATAATTGCAAAAAAATCTAACTTCCAATACCAAATGCTTACTAAACCATCACAAAACTCACAGAGAAAATAAAACTCAAATTTACCAAAAAGAAAAATTGTAGTCAGCACACATAAAATCGAACACAAAATACACAAAAATCAATACTCAAAACAATGGTACCAATTAAAATACTGACTAAAAAACCAAACTTTACAAGAAAGCCAAACAATTGCATCATTCTCTTTACTAAGAGAAAAGTAAGCACCTCACTTCACCTTTCTACACCATTGTAACAGCAACTGCAACAAAACAAACACCTGAAACATGAAATAGAAAAAATTCAAGCTTAACAAGAAAGCTTGTAACTTTCCATACAAAATCAGTAACATGTTCTTTTACAACACAAACCCAGAAAGAAAAGAAGCTTAAAGATTGATAAAAGTTAGGGTTTTGAAACAGAGCTTACTTACCTTCTGGGGTAGTGGTGTTTTTTCAGTGGTGAGTTGACATGGGAAGTGGAAGGTAAAATTCTTTTGTTTTATGGAAATACATTTTGACAACACTGGATTTTTTAGTTGTTGCCAAAAATAATATATTGAGTTTTGTTTTTGGGATTTTACCAGATTTGTTGTCTCAGCTTCTTTGGCGAAGAGTACGAGGTGGTCCATGTCTATCTATCTAATGCAAGAGTTTGAGGTAGATAAGATAAACAGACTGTTACACAACTTGAAAAACTGGCAAATGGGAGATTGCCATGTATTGGTAAAGTCAGGCGATGACTTGTATTGACACGTGGAAACATATAGTTGGACTGTCAGAGAACAGAAAAAGACTTGACAAATTGGGAATGGATGACACGTAGGTCTTGTGGGTCCAACCGGATATCTTGAAAGTAGAACCACCTGGCGGGCAAAATAATATCAGTTTATTTTTTTATTTTTTTCAATTTTTACAATAAAATTATAATTATTTTTATTTGCAGAAAAGTAGAGCCTTCAAGTTCATCCTTCTACCTTCCACTCTGTTTTGTTTCTCAGTTATAGTTAATGCAGTTCACTTTGACAGCTAAGAAAAATTTACCTTGTTGAATTTAATGTGGTATGGTATCCTGAAGATTTTGTTATTTACAGACTAAACATTTTTTCTGGTTGAAGTTCTGTTGTTTTCCATTTTCTGAAAACAGTTTTTGGAAGCAAAGCCTCTGCAGTTTCTGACATAGCCAATTGGGATATTACACATGCACTCATTTTCCTCCATTGTTTAGCCTCTTTTGTTTGTGGGATCTTCAAGTCCTAGATGGGAATGGGATGTTCTTTTCAGCTTCATTCCTGAGAAAGGCAAAACATAGGTACCGCGTCGTCCCTACCATTCATCGATGTATTTACATCACTTATGAATATTTTCTTTCTCCTAAATTTTAATCATTAATATGATCGATAGATTTTAACTTAAAAACCATCCTTCATTTATTACGAAAAATGAATGCCTTATATAGAACAAAGACTCTTCGGCAAGAGCATTGACAGTATGATACATTGGTAGTGCTGCTAATCTATTTGACTATGATTATAATTGCTTTTAACATGGGGTATCATCCCAGGAGAGAAAAAGGATACAACCGAGATACCTGAGCTAAGAATTGGAACCAGTTTTGGTGCCTTTCTGTACAAGAGGCTTTTGAGGCTCTGGAAGGTTTTTGACGTATATGTCATGTAGCATTGTTATGTATTCATCAATCTTGTTGGCTGTCCAATTAGTGGTACTTATTGGAGGAAGATACTTTACGGTAATAGGTGCTGGTCGAACATGTAAACTGCCCTTTCTCCATGCTCGATGGGTACCGGTTAGGACCATTGGAACTATTGGGAGGCGGGATTGCAGTGCCAGATGAATAAAACCCTGAAATGGAGTTTGGAGAAACAAATTTAATGGAAATGCCTCTAGTAAACTGATAAACAAGATAAGAGAACTAGCTACATAAATTGACTCATTGATCATGCAGTGATAGATTTCTAATGACTGGCATTCTCCAATCTACTATATGCCTACAACTGTGGAAACTAAAATTCCATTATCATCTAATCAAATCGAAGATCTGCCTCCAATTGGGTGCACAGACTCACTGTTAAAAACAAAATGAGCCTAGCAGTCTGACGAGAACTATTTGCTCAGCTACATAAGAAAGCCTATTAATCAAATGGATGAGATACTAGCAAGAATGCCTTGAAATATTTAAGCTGCCTACATTTTACCATTCTAATAAACATTATCTATACCTATCAAAGTATACGCACATCAACAGTATTACCTTTTTGAAGGGAAGAAGTCGTCCGTTTTTGGACCTGGTGCCCTCAGGAAAAATGATCAAAGAGAGTTTGTTTTCGACAACTGCACGAGCTGCCTGATCATGAGAACAAACACAAGTTCGAAACATTAAAAAAAAAAATGGCTGACAAATGATGCAGAAGAGAAAAAAAGGATACCTCTTTCATAGACTGAATGGCTGCAGATGGGTTGGAGCGATCTATACGGATATGTTTGGCCAAGACATAAAGTTGCCCAAAAAGAGGGTACCATATGATCTATGCAAAATTAAAATTTCATATATTACTCAAACTTAAAGACTCTCAATCTATTTTACCAATGTATAAAAAAAAAAAAAGTAGCATGAGCATTTATCTATCAATACAAGGGCACTTTGACATGTTAAAGGAAACACATAAACTCACTTATGCATAAAGAAAGATACCTCTTTCTTTGCAATGCCAACAGTGCCCTTGGGAGTCAACCACATTATAAGGAAGATGTCTATTGGAGATGCATGATTACTGATGTATATCGCCCTTTCATTAGAGAATTCAGTACCTTCAATCTTTATTGGATTCCCCAAGATCCACATCTGCAATCAATATGCTGAGAATTTTAATCTTCTGATGAGAAACTGCATCAACCTCAAATTTAATATAAGGAACCTATAGCAAGAAAGCATGAACAGTAAACATATCTTTATCGACCATGAAGTGTCAGCAAATACTTGCATTTCCATTGTCTACAATGTCTGTGAACCTACCTAACAAAAGTGCGTTAGATAAATCAGAATTTGGTACATTCATCTCACCAGCTGATAAGCTATCCGCTCTCGATTCTCAAAATTAAATTTCATTTACCAGCATATTATCTAGGCAATTGTGTCACTCCATAACTACTTCTCAAAGGACTGTGCCGTATGCCACCCCTACATTTTTTTACAAATTCACTTTAGGTTGAAACATGAGCACCACTAAATTTTTCCCCTATGGTGCATTCTCTCTACCTTATTTTATATCTTGCAACCACTTCTCTAATTACCCACCGAGCGTTTTACTTTATTTTTCATGAATGTACTCAGATTATATCCTGCAACTGTTCCCAAGCTTTGCTAAAGTTAGCATGATCATCTGCAAGAATAAATGCTCACACTTAAAGTACTTCAACTTTCAAGAAAAAAGCAAACGCTCTCCTTGGCCATCCATGAGCTCATTTATTACAAACTCTTGTGATAAACCTTCACATAAATTCTATATGACAATAAATAAATTCTGGAATTAGGTTTAGGCTTAGAGTTGAGGTGAACCTTCTAGATATACAGACCCACCAACGTATCAAAAGGAATTCGTAACAGTCATTCTGAACTAGGCACATGTTGAGGTCCCAGCAGTGAAAATAAATAAAAATGTTTGGTCAAAACAAAGCAAATGAGAAAAAGTAGCCAATTAGATGAGCAGAATACAACAATTATGACCATGCTCTATACGGCTGCTGAGAAAATGCAGGAAACCAAGAAAGCATAAGAAAATCTAGTAAACTAATAGCACCATACAGTAACTCACAACAAAATTTCATTACCCAGATTAACTTAAACCGAAAAATGGAATTTTCACTTACCAATAATCTACCAGTAACATGTCCATAAACATTGCCTTGCCTAATCCTCTCATAAGGCCAAGGTAACAGCAGAACCATAATCAGTGCCCAAATGAAAGTTGTTACCATCATTGTCACAAAACAAGTGACAATTCTTACCCAAGATATCAACACACAAAACCATCCATCATCATCATCACTATCAACACATTCATTATTCGTTCGCGGTGGCCTATATTCAACTTGTTTCACGGGAATTTTTTGTGGTTCTTTCACATGAGGCTCAGAACTTGTTTTGAAGAAACTATCAAACCTTCTGTTCCTCAGAAAAGAATCACTTCCGGCACTGTCCATAAGTCAATACTCAAGAGATTACACTGAATCAAAGCAGAACAAAACAGATTGTTAAAGAACTTAATTCAATCAATAACTTAAAGAAAAAAACTATCTTTTTGCCAGCTGAGGAAATGAAGGAAGATCAGAACCTCTTGTAAATATTTGTACTACTTCAACTAATAACACGAATATTCAAATAAAAAACAAAGATTACTTGAGAAAAGATAATAACCAACTCTGTTAAAAACTGGATAGAAACAAACCACTATAAACCACAATAAAAAGAAAATAGAACCACAACCTTAAATTTTTTCCTCGAATATGAACAAAACAAAAGAAAACATGGACAGAATGGTCTCCTCGCCAAGAAAAAATAAATGGCTATCCATAGACTTACTCTTTTGTAGTTTTCTTGGTTACCAAACCAAACTCAAACAACTAACACCACTACAAAGTGTAGTTTTTTAAACATTTTTGACTAATACCCACCAAACATTTTCACCAAAT
>WYDK02118157.1:12237453-12253611 GCA_009867345.2 Toxicodendron radicans
AAATGATAAACTTATCGTATCGATATTTTGATTATAAATATTTATATTTAATTTATAAAATATAAAATAGTAATTATGAAAAAGAGAATCCATGAATTTATTATTAATTAAAAATCATTTAGAAGAAAAATATTAATACTTGTAATCATAACATCAATTACTTGTTTGAGTATCATAGCAAGCAAACCTCGAACTTAATTTAAAAAAGAAAAAAAATATTTGCCTCTATAAAAAGAAAAAAAAAAGGGTTTATTTTATATAACCTTGTGGAATTGTTTAAAGCATAGCCAATTTTTTTGAAAATCATAAAAAAAAATATCCCTATAATTGTTAAATATCTCTTTAAATCATTAATAATCCTCATGTACTAGGAGTTTTCAATAATTATAAGGTTTCGATCCCTATTCCAAAATTGGTAGAACCGTCACTATGCAAGTTCTGGTCTAGGTCTGGGTCTGGGTCCAGGTTCAGTTCACCACTTCAGGAATTGAACTGGAAATCAAGAATTGGCTAGAGTCGAGGTCTAGGTACCCATGGTGTGTTTATAGTTTATGTAAATTGGGGGTTTCTTTGTAATTTTCACAGGGATATTTGTCATTTTAGCGAATAGGAGGGGTGTATAAATTTTGCATGAACAGTGTTCAGTACTAGACAGGAATTGGAACTTGTGGTTCAAGTTCTGGTTCCAAGTATTTAGAAATCGTAGAGTCCAGGTCTGGTTCCAATTCCGGTTTCTGTTTGAAGGGATTGGGCTGGGTATCCAGACCCGCCCTCCCCTTTAAATGATCCGAAGGGGTTTATTTTAAGAAAAATAAAAAGATTAGGAGCTATAAAGAAGATAAAAACTTAATACGCCAATAAAAGAAGTAAAAAGTATAGGGGTCAATTGGAAATAAAACCGATATAGCAAGACGGACAGAGCTAACAAAACCCAAAGCAGCCAGTATAATAATCTACACACAAACGCGATACCCACTGCCCAGTAGTGGTAAAAAGAGAAGTTGTAGATGCAGAGATTCACACTTCATAGAGAGGCAGAGAGAAAGCTCAAAAATCGGCTGAGTATTTTTTGAGCTAAAGAAGCAGAAGCAGAAACCAAATATGTCGGATTTAGATAGGCAAATAGAGCAGCTAAAGAAATGCGAGCCCTTGAAAGAGTCGGAGGTCAAGGCTCTTTGTCTCAAAGCCATGGAGATCCTTGTTGAAGAGAGCAACGTTCAACGTGTCGATGCCCCTGTCACTGTAACTTCTTTTTTGTTTTTTTCTATTCTTTTTAATATTCCGTTTTTGGTTGGTTGTAATTTGACGGGGATAAAGTAAGGATTGGTGGTTGCATAGTAACAAAAATGCTTAATACTCGGTACTGTTACCGTGACTGTAATGTAGTTGCAGTACTTAGATTTGGTTCTGAATCTATTTTTGACTTGTGGGTTTTATTTTTTTATTTATTTATGCAAATATGTGTTCTCGACTCTTCACTCTGTAAAAGAGGTAAAAGAGAATATAGTAGTAATAAGATTTTCATGTGTTGGTGTGTGTTTATTTATGAAAGAAGATTGGTCTAAGTTTGGGTTTTGAAGTTATTGAAAGTCACTTGTTATTGGTAGGAATGTAGTGGGATGATTTGATTTGGTTTTATGGGCATGGATTAAGTGAGAGATGGGTTTAAAATGTATGTGGTTCCTCAGTTTCAAGTATATGGTGAAGAATGGTAAATTTAAAAGCCAGGGAAGTGAGGAAACCAGCTCTTGTGGTAATATTAATTGCTGCGGTTTAGTTTTCCATCTTTTGGGGTTACTGTACGATTTCATGTTTATGAACATAGAGCTAGGGAACTGGGTCTAGTGTGAGTTTGAGACATTCTGGCTGAGTACATGTTGTGGATTTAAGACATATATAGTTCATTACTAACATGAAGTCAACTTGGCAATTTTGGTTAGGAAGTGATTGGTGTATATTGGGTGTTATGGTTGGCCATTTACATATTGGGTTGGATTTATTGCCAAATGTTAAGGTGGTTGATGTCAACTCAAACCCCTATCAAGCTGATGATGTGGGCCGTATGGCAATTTAAGTAATGGCTTAAAAGCTAGGGATTTAGTTTGAGACATAAAAAATTGGTTCAATTCTTGACTACTTAGAAACTTTTCCCGAATCACAATTCTCACAGTTCTAGATTTTGGGGTTACTACCTTGTTTAAATGGGCAATGGGGTTCTGTGTAAAAAAATAAATGTTCCTGTCATTTCTACTTCAAAATACATTCTGTCAGATTGAGGTGCCAATCTAACTTTATGCTAGAAAGTTTGTTATTTAGGAAATTGATTGCATGATGTTTCTAAATTCCTGTAGACTTGGTGGATATGGCTCCTGGGAAAGCCATTTTTACTTTCTAAATACTTGAATGACAGTATGGGATTTTTTTTTTGTTTGAGTTTTGAATATTTGTTTAAATACCGATTCTCTAAAATTTTTAGTGTTATCTTAATTGTAATTCAGGTTGACTGAAATTAGTTGGCTGTTTTTTACACAGATATGTGGTGACATTCATGGACAGTTCTATGACATGAAAGAGCTTTTCAAAGTTGGAGGTGACTGCCCAAAGACCAATTATTTGTTTCTTGGAGATTTTGTTGACAGAGGATTTTACTCTGTCGAGACATTTCTGCTTCTACTTGCCCTAAAGGTAGTGACAGTACATAATTATGTCTTGAAATTTTTTGACCTTTTTTCGTATGAACTGGACCTGGTTCACTTTTGGGGTTTATGGATTTGCAATTTAATGTTATCTAATCTTCTAGAAGGGTGGTTAACGTTAAATATCTTTCCAATAACTTAGGAATTTACATATCCTTTTTTTAAGTTTTCGTTCAAATGGCATGTCTTTGCTTTTAAGTCATGGCTTTAGAAAGGTTATTTTGTTTCTTTTGATTGCCGTTGATGCTAAGACTTGTGTGGGATTACCAAATTACATTCGTTTAAATGAAATATCCACCTTTTACATTATAAGTTGAGGTTCTGTGGTAATGGTGGCAAACATTTATGGCTGTTTCAAAAGGCTCTCTCTTCTTTGGTGCTCTGGTTTTGCAAAGATGCAAAATACTAGAATATTAGGGTTCACGTTGTTTGCAAAATTAGTTCATGGGCTTTAATCAATTTGAGTCTCAAGAACATTATTGCCAAATTGTAAGGATTCACCTATGTTATTATAAATTATGAATTTTGATGAAACCACCTAAATCAAAATTTTTAAGTACCCAGTGTATATCCTCTAACAATCTGTGCCAACCTAATCAAGTATTGTCCTTTTTAAGATGCTGAAGTGCTATATAGCTATCACTATCAAACTCTTCTATATCAAAATTTATAATTCATTCCCTTTCGGGGTTGTTCAGCATTACTCCATTTTAACTAAAAATTTGAAAGCATCAATTAATTATGGTATTCATATAGCATTCAGTGCTCTCATTATTTATTTTTGTTATTTTAGTTTCTTAAAAATTTCAGCTAATGATGTGGTTCCTATCAGGTGAGATATCCAGATCGGATAACACTCATTAGAGGGAACCATGAAAGTCGTCAGATCACACAGGTTAAGCCTCTTATTTGATATGTTCATTTCACTGCTCAAGAGTATTGATTGGTTTTTCTTTTCCTAAAACAGGTATATGGGTTCTATGATGAGTGCCTACGTAAATATGGCTCTGTGAATGTCTGGAGATATTGCACTGATATTTTTGACTACTTAAGGTTTGTGAATTTCTATTGGAGAATTTTTGACTACTTATTTTTTGGAATTTGGAATGTAAGAGAATTTAAATAAACATGGTTGGAGATCTAGTTGCACAGGTAGGGGTTGGTTTTAAATCGTCTATGGTTAAATAATTTGATGTTTCTCACAATTGGATGGTTGTAATTTTGTAGACCAATTTAATGATTTTTGGGTACTCTGGAAAACTTTACTATTATGTTATTGCGATGTTGATTACCTGATGTCTGCTTCTGTATCTGGAGCTTGTGTTTATGTCCATTCTTATTTTAAATTCAAGGTGTTGACCAAGGACCTGGAGGACTAAGTTTTGCATTAAAAGTTTTTTTCTCTATTTCTGAATACCATCTTTCTATGTTAATAGTGCCCTAAATTCTACTATTAAAGTAATTATACAATGACTAAGTTATTATTTTGCCTTCACTAAATTTTCATAATGATAATGCTCAAGTGGCCATTTGAGTCATTTTTCCTTTACAGTGTCACCAATACCAATCTTATTTTTTGCTTTCTGTTTTCTGTTTATTTTTAGCTTCTGAACATTTATTATTTTATTGCAGTCTGTCAGCTCTCATAGAGAATAAAATTTTTAGTGTTCATGGTGGTCTCTCTCCTGCCATATCAACTCTGGATCAGGTAAAAGAAGCCATCTACCAGCTATTAGAAATCTCTCTGAAGCTTTATTTTACTGCTCACTTGATCTGTTTTACAGATTCGAACAATTGATCGAAAACAAGAAGTACCTCATGATGGTGCAATGTGTGATCTCTTGTGGTCAGATCCTGAAGATATTGTGGATGGTTGGGGTTTGAGTCCTCGTGGTGCTGGTTTTTTATTTGGTGGCAGTGTTGTTACTTCTTTCAACCATTCAAACAACATTGACTATATATGTCGGGCTCATCAATTGGTAATGGAAGGATATAAATGGATGTTCAACAACCAGATAGTGACAGTCTGGTCGGCTCCAAATTACTGTTATAGGTAAAGAATTGGCATTTTGAAAAAATTCCTTCCTTTTCCTCAAGAGTAAAATGATGTTATTATTGGATGTCTCACAGATGTGGCAACGTAGCTGCAATCCTTGAGCTGGATGAAAATCTCACCAAGCAGTTTCGTGTATTTGATGCTGCACCGCAGGTTTGTATATTTATCCTCTTTCAATTGACTGCTAGAGACAATTATCTCTTTTAGCCAATATTTTGCTTATATGCTCCTTGGATGAGGTGCTATACATTCATTGAGTGAAAAATGTGCTGGTTATTATCAATTAACTCTTCATGAAACACTAGGTGTGAAATATCAGTTGCTATTTTGGTTTTAATTGGACAGTATTGGTCCATCCTTGTATGGTCCATATTAATTGATCACAATTTGCCCAAACGTGTGATGCTTTATTCATATGATGCTATGACATATGGCACATTGCATGACTGACTTGAGAAGCGTTCTTATATTCCACAATGCATTTCACTTTTCCGAAGCACTTTTTTCCTTCCTATTCTTCGTCCTTTTTTGCCTTGCTAGGGTGGTACTGCTTAAATTGATTACATTGTAAGCTGGATTTAAATCTTCAAATGATATGCAGGAATCTAGAGGGGCTCCTGCCAAAAAGCCTGCACCAGATTACTTTCTATGAAGGTTGAAGTTTCTTTTTAAACTGTAACACAATATGCCTGTGCTGGAGAACAAGATTTGCTGCCACATGGTGAGGATCTCGTCATACAAAAAGAATCAGTGGTAGGCTATTGAGGCATCAGCTGTCCAAATGACCAGCAAGAATTGTACTTTCCTATTGTTGATCGGTTTGGATTGTTGAGTTTGCCTGTGTTACCATTCGTTGATGTTTGCTTGTAGTAGTAGTGTGTAGTATGTAAGTGAATCACAAAATACAGAACACTATACATGTTCTCCAGAACGGAATGAGAGAGCGAGCAAGAAGGGATTTTACCGGAGGAAGCTCTGCTTTCAACTAAATGGGAAGTATGAATACGATTGGATTTGGGTTTAGGAAACTGGAGATGAAATTATTAAATCATGATTCTTATAAAAGTTTTGGATTCTCTTTTTCACATTCTTTGTTGCATATGGAACTCTTACCATGCCAGCACTTCTGTACCACAATATTCTCTCTAGCGTAATTTTTTTTCAATGGCTTGAACTGAAATATGTGCACTTGCCCAATATGCAAGAACCCAGCAAACTTCCACTTAAAAATAAGGTTGTTTATATCAAGAAGCTTAGCCATTTCTTGAAACAATAGCAGCCCAAAGGCAACAGTAACAACTTAAATGTTGAAACTTAAAACAGAACTAATTTGTGGGTCCATTTGTAAAGGAAAATCCATCTTGTGGGGGTGCGAATCTTGCCATAGATGCTTGTCTTTAAGAGATCAAGAACCGCACGCATCCACAAGATGACACTATAAATCGTAACTGATAATGCTCTTCCAACCATAACTCAAATAATGAAGGAACCTCCAAAAAACATTAACCAACCAACTTTTTGTTCATAAACCAATTATAATAACAAGCTGTTGCTTTCAAAGTTTTATCAGGATTAGATCGGGAAGAAAGAGTTTTCACTGAAAAATTCTCCTCAGAGAAACCCCATGTTTCAAGCTACTTATTTTGACCAACTTCTCTGCTGAGTTCATTCAAGGCCTATGCTGAGATGGGTTGCTTCTCAAAGTTCTCGTCACCTGCAATTTTGTTTATTTTCTTATCACTTCTGTTGGCTCCTACAAGAACCCATCTTCAATCCAGTGAAGAAGGATATATCTCAGTAGTAATATCCAATAAGGGTCTTGATTTTGTTAAGAGTGTTCTGATGAGCAAGGCTATTTCCTCTATTATTCCACTCAAATTGAAAGATATCGAGAAGTCTAAGAAAATCCCAGTAGTTGGGAAAGTTCAAATAGTTCTATCCAGTATCACAATTTACAACGTTAATATTGATACTTCATATGCTAAAATTGGAGATACAGGTGTTGTTTTTGTAGCGTCAGGTGCTACCGCGAATTTGAGGATGAATTGGAAGTACTATTATGGTACTTGGTTACTGCCAATTGCTGTTTCTGATAGTGGGAGTGCCTCTGTTCTGGTATGAAGTTAAGACCTTTCTCTTTCAACATTCGCTTATGAGAGTTCAAGAATATAAAAGATGAAAGAGATGATACTGGTTAATTAGATGACTTAGCTTAGTCCTTTAAGTAACACAGTTGTGTCAATTGGATTAAGACTGAGAAAAATTATATATGTTTTGAGTCTTAAAATAATGTAAAGATTGTTCCTTTTCACGACCTTCAATAGTTGAAGAGAAGTCTCTCGTAGCGTATTTCTTTAAACATACTTAAACATAAAATTTCGACTAACAAAAAAATGTGTTCCAAGGTTGAAGGTATGGAAGTGGGAGTTACCATAGCTTTGAAGGATCAAGGAGGAATGATTAAGCTTTCTCTCTTAGATTGTGGAAGCTCTGTAAAAGATATCTCTATAAAATTGGATGGTGGAGCATCCTGGCTTTATCAAGGGTCTGTAATTCTCTTGCACAATATAATAATTTCAGAAGCTTATACAATACTTTGTTAATACCTTAAAATTCAGATTCCTATGCTTAACACATTCCCTTTTCTACAATGGCCTCCTATTTTCCAGGGTGGTTGAAGCATTTGGAGGGCAAATAAGGTCTGCAGTTGAAGATGCTATTACCAAGAAAACCAGAGAAGAGATAACCAAGCTGGATTCCTTATTGCAATCACTCCCAAAAGAAATCCCAGTTAATGATGTTGCAGCATTGAATGTTACTTTTGTCAGCAGTCCTGTGTTGGGAAGTTCTTCAGTTGAACTTGAGATTAATGGTTTATTTTCTGCATCAAGTGACACTGCAGTCCCAAACTATGACCACAAAAGACTACAGGCTTCTATTTACTGTAATACTCCGGCTAAGATGGTTGGAATAGCCTTTCATGAAAATGTTTTCAGTTCTGCTGCATTAGTATACTTCAATGTAAGTTTGTACCTGCTGATCTTAGACTATGGGCGAGTGTGGAACCACAAACTGATTTCGATCTTACTGGAAGCTGCAAATTTTTATCATTTCAATTATTGTTGGTTACTTATATGAACTAAACTTCTTTTTGGTTTTCGGGTCAGGCAAATTATATGCACTGGATTGTGGACAAAGTACCAGACGAGTCACTTCTGAACACAGCTGGATGGAGATACATTGTTCCTAAACTGTATAAACTGTATCCGAATGATGAAATGAATCTGAATCTATCGGTTACTTCTCCTCCAATCACAAAAATTTCAGAGCATGACATTAATGGCACTGTTTACTTAGATGTGATAATCAATGTTCTGGATTCAAATGAAGTTGTACCAGTTGCCTGCATCTCATTGGTAAGCAAATTCAAAACACCTGTAGCTTTCATGCTCTCCATCTATTTTCTTGAGCCCCCCATTTGCATATTTTGTGTTACAGGTAATAAGCACTTCATGTACTCCAAAAATCTTGAGTAATAACCTTATTGGAAGCATCAGATTGATTGATTTTACTGCTTCTTTGAAGTGGAGCAACATTGGAAATCTTCATATGCAGCTAGTTCAGGTTAAGTACTGTAATGCCTTGATCTACATGCTTTAATCAATACATAAATTTGATAATCGTTTAGTTCTCCTTTCGCTGAGATTATTGCCCTATTACTTATTGAATTGGCTATGCATCTCAGTTTCTCACTTGCTTGGGTGGATATATTTTGCAGTCAGTAATGTCAACTCTCCTCAAAACAGTCTTCATGCCATATGTGAACTTACACCTCTTGAGAGGATTTCCTCTGCCGATTGTTCGAGGTTTTTCGCTTCGAAATGCTGAAATTTTCTACATTGATTCAAGGGTTGTGATCTGTAGTGATGTAGCCTTCACAGAACAAACTGAATTCTATCAGCTACCAAATTACTACAGCTAGAGACTTTGGGTATGTAAATGTAAAAAGCAGTGAAGTTGTGTCACTTTTTGGTAAATAATACTTTTGCATAAGTTTTGCTATTTTCAAAGAGCCCCTTCCATTTTAAATAATACCAATAACATGCATTTTAAATTTTGAGTAATACTACATTTACACCATATGCTTACACCATTCTCTTATATCATATTCACATTTAATTAAAATAATAATTTAAAAAAAAATAATATTTTAATTGAATGTGAGTGTGATGTAAGAGAATGGTGTAGAGAAATGATGTAAAGATAGTATTATTGTTAAATTTTAATGTGTACACATAATAACTTGTGATAAATATTCATATTTCATATTAAACTATTATAATTTAAAATTTCATATAATTTTCTTATTATATAGTTTCTTAATAGGATTTAAAATATAAATCATGAACTCAAAACTCAAAATTTTTGTTTATTTTTCAACTTTCGAGTAAAGAATATTAACAAATTTTATTATATATTTAGATCATAATATGTTTTAGAGTAAACAACTTTTTCCCACCCAAATAATGGCCTAATAACACCTTCCCACCCAAAACGTTTCAAAATGCAACTTCACTACCCAAATCACAATTTTGTTTGTAAATTTCATTGTGAAAATGGCATAATGATCAAAAGTTCGTTATAAATAAAGACATGGTCAATTAACAAAATCACATCACCCCCCTCCCGTTTGCACCACCAATCCCCAGCCAACCCAATTGTGTTGCGCGTTTTTCCTTTTTTTTGATTGATTTCATCGTCGGAAACCTTTCCTAAGACCACCTTTGGAACCATTGGCCCCTCACCAAAAATCCTCATCTTCTTAATACATATTAAAATATATTAATATCATAATGTTATTTGTTACGGCACTCATATTTTACCAATAATAATATATTATATAATTGCGTATATTAAAAAAAATTGTTAAAAGCCCTAAACACAAAATCCCCCAACTCTATTTCGTTCTCCACAGTGAACCGTTCCAATAAACCGGTATTATCATTGAAAACCGAAGCGGTTCATTAACAAACCGTATAAATTAAATTCTAAATAAACCCCTTCTCTCTCTATCTTTCTCTTACTGCCTCCTAAAACATCTCTCTTTGCAGGCTCCGTGAAAACGACATCGTTTCATGCACTTGAAACTCTGGAACCCAAACCCAATTCAATGGATCCAACACCAACAACGCCAAGTGTTGCACCAAACGAACCGTTAAACCCCGACCCACAAGTCTCAACAGCAACACAACCACTGGACAAAAGAGCGGCAGAGGAGAACACAGAGTCTCAAGAGTTATTGGCAATGAAGTCTCCCAAGAGGGCGCGAATTGGCACCGAGAAGGACACGAGGCGAGTGGCGGAGATCGTGCTGGTTTTGTCGGCGATGTGGCGGATGAGAGGCGGAGGAAGGGGGCCGACGGAGGTGGAGCTCCGGCTGATGGCGGAAGCCAGAGAGAAGGTGGTGGAGATGTGTGAGGGCTTGACGCCCAGAGACATTGTAGCGAGAGACGCAATTGTGGGATTAATTGAAGATTTGGGACTTAACGGGAGAATCAAGGAACAGAGGTTAGGGCTTCGTGGGCAACGGTTGAGTATTAAGGAGAAGCTTGAGCTTACTAAGAAGAAGGTAATAAAAGGATTCTGAAAATCCTGTTTCGGTTGTAGTTTTCGTTAATTTTGTTATTTACTGTGCTATTTGTGTGTCTAATTTCAGTTAAATTGAGTATTAGGGAGAAGCCAGAGCTTACTTAGAGAAAGAAAATAAAGATTAGGGTTTTGCTTTTTTGATTTAGTTTTGGTTAACTTTGCTGCTTAACGTGTTCTTTATGTGTTTAGCTTCAATAGTATTGAGTATTAAGGAGCAGCTTGAGTTTTCCAAGAGAAAGATTATAAAGATTAAAGAGTACAGGTTTTTTGCTTTTGTGATTTTGTGGCATCTGAAATCGTGGATTGGTTTTAGTTTTGGTTACTTATGTTGTTTAATGTGTTCATTTTGTGTTTAGTTTTAATTGTAATCAATTTAGTGAGAGGAAGTATGGGAGGGGTATTTGATATTGTGGGTTATGTGGTTTTTATTGGGTTAGAATTCTCAGTTTGGTTGTAAATTCTTTGTTCTTTTTATGAATTATGTTGAAATTGAATATTTTCTGTGTTTAGTGATGGAAAAACTTTGGAGAGATAGAAACTATGTTTGGTTGATGTGGACTGGGTTTAAGTGATTATTACATGGAATTTATGTAATTTTTTAGAGTAGGTTGCTTTTGCTTTTGTTTCAAATAATATTTTGCTCACTCAATTGAGTATTTGCTTTTCAAGATATTTGTTTCATGGATTCGAAACTATAGATCAAGCTTTGGTATTGTGCAATTTTTGTGTTGAGAGAGCATAGAAAGAGATAATAAGTTGTGTAATGTTTTTTCATTGATTAAGCTACTTGAAGCTTCGCCTAACCCACAAAAAATAAAAAATAAAATACAGAACATCTAGTCCAACTTTACTGGTGACTTATAAATCCAGGAACCTTTCTGTACAGTTTGTCTAGATTATAGGAAATAGTTTAAGAAAATAGAGCCCAATAGACAACGTATTTTTTTTTCTTTCTAAAGTGGTGGATCAAAGGTTATACTTGTACTGGATCTCTAACAACAGATCAGACTAAGGTTCTGTGTTCCTGAGCTAATAATTGTTTCTCTTTTTCGGCTGGAGTATATTGAAATTACTACTTTAACATGTTATGTAACCATACATAGTATTTTGAACTGTGACATTTTTGTTATGTTTTTTTTAATCTAGATGGAAGACTCCAAGAAATTTGCAGCACAACCTACTACGTATACTTCTCACCCTCACCCGTTGCAGACAAGTTTTGCTACAACAGCTGATAGTCGTGGGATGTCACATACTGTTCGCATGTTCTCATCAGATAAATCAGGTCTTTCTCCAGCAATACACTCTGGAGGCTTCCCAGCTTCATCGCCTCCTGTCCATGTTTCTGCTGGAATTTCCACACCTCCGCCATATCACTTGCCCACCAGTGAATTAAGAACACCTACAATTTCTACTGGCAGCCATTTAGGAAAGGATTCATCTTCATCAGCACTACCTAGGATTGAGAGACCACAAATTAGATTGGATGGGGGATCAAATGGGTCTTCTTATGTATCCCAAGTACAAGGTAATTCCCTCCTATCTTTTCTGCGGTCACATGTAATGGTTGAAGATCTGATTTTGCTGTGTATATATTGATTTATAACTTCTGAAGCTTCTATATATTCTGTTGTTCAGAAGTTGTGAGGCTATCAGATCACAGGCAGCGGTGCTTCATATATTGCCTGCCCAATTGAGAAAAAGACTTTTTTTTTGGTTAAAGTTAGATAATGAAGAGTAGATGATAAAATTTTCAGGATACCCTGCCAACTTGTTCTGTTCTTATGTGCCTCAGTTTTCTTTTCCTTCTTTTCATTTTAACTGGAACTTTTTTGGATTCCCTTCATTATGATTGCACTTACATGTAAATATCATTTGTTGCAGCAAATACTTCCTCAAATCACTTGGTGAATGCTCCAACTTGGACTGTGCACCCCCAATCTGCCTCATCAGCTAAACCCGGACCAGAAAACAAGGCGCAAAATCTTAATCCTATCAGGGTTGAGGGAACTGCTGATCTGTCACGGACAGCTCCTCAAGCAGCTAGAGATCAAACCTTTAGATCATTCATGACTCAAACTGCATCTGGAAATTTGCCCAGCATGCATCAGCCTTCACAAGGTATGAATACTGTTCAAGCTCCACATTCTAGCAGCAGTCACCATGACATTGCTAAGATTGTTCAGAAGTTATTGCACCCAAAGCTTCCTGAGCATCCAACATGGACCCCTCCTTCAAGAGAATATATGAATAAGGCTTTGACTTGCCAAATGTGCAAACTTACTGTCAATGAGGTGGAAACTATCGTTGTTTGTGATGCTTGTGAGAAAGGATTTCACTTGAAATGTCTGCAACTGAATAATCAGAAAGGAATCCCTAGAGGTGGTGAGTGGCATTGTGTAAGTTGCTTGAAATTAAGCAATGGAAAACCTTTGCCCCCTAAATATGGTCGTGTCATGAGAAGTATAAATGCACCAAAAATGTCCTCCAACACATCTGTATTTCAGTCATCTCCAGAGAAGAAAGTTGGATCTATAGATCTGAAGATCAATCAGCAGAAGATAATGGTAAATGGAAGCTCTACTGGGTCTGGTACTATAGGTAGCAACACTGTAGAATTGGCACCTGGTTCAAAAATTCAAAATACTAGTGCAACACATGGCAGTGATTTCTTGTCCGGCACAAAAGATACAGATCAGGAAACCTCTTCTGGTACTTGCCTAAATAACACAACAAAATCTATGGGAGATGTTTTGGATTCGCTATCTGTTGATTCATCAAGTGAACGGTTAACCCAACCCACCCAAGTATGTGAATCATCTACACACACACAGAGATTGCCTTTGGCATCGAAATTACAGCGTCCTGATATATTATCAGAGCCAACAAATAATCATTCTGATCATGTACAACCTTCACATGATTCACAAGTTGTTTGTACAGATCGTCCCAGCTGCACTGAAGTTTCTTTAGAGAATTGTCATGACATCAACTCTATGGTTAAGCAAGATGGGAAAGACGTTGCACAGCCAAATCCTGTTGAAAGTTCTGGGGTTTCTTCTGATTTATTACGCAATGTAGAATGGATTGGTGACATACTTCAAACTGTGGATGAGAAAAAATTTTATGAGTATTGTTCCGTTGATGGAATAATGTATAAAGTGCAGGATCATGCGCTCTTGCAGTTTAATCGTGGCAAAACAATACCATTTAAGCTTCAGGCAAGTGTTGATCAAGCATTCCTGAAATTTGTATCACTTATGCATATTCTCTGCAAATAAATTTACTTTCCAATTTTTGATGTGGTAAAGTTTTGATTTATATTGTAGGCCATGTGGGAGGATACTAGACATGGGTCAAAGTGGGTTAAAGTAAATAGGTGCTTCTTTCCAGGTGACTTGCCGGAGGCTGTTGGCCGCCCATGTGCCCCTGAAAGCAGTGAGGTGATTGTTTTCTGAAATTTAGTCTTTTACTTGTTTTTCTAATTTTATAAGACCTTTTTATGTAATTGCACATTATTGATTGTCTGCCTACTGGTTCACTGGGTGAGAGATTGAGGGAGAGTGAAAGGTTTCTTTAAGTCTGCCTCTTCCCTTTCTTGGATTGGAATTTGTATATACTTTATATTAACTATGCATATTAGTTTTCAATTTAACTCACTGTTTCTATGTGACAGCTCTATGACTCTAATAGTGAGACCACTATGATGGCGGGCTTGATTGAAGGTCCATGTGAAGTTCTCACTGCTGGCAAGTTTAAGGAAGAGAATGAAAGACTCAGTCGTTTAGGAATTAAGGCAGATAAAGGAAGACAGCCAATGTTTCTGTGCAAGTATGTATTTTTATTCCATTCATTACATACAGGCAGGAAATGAATTCACTTGCCTGAGTTTTTTTTTCTGATGATAGAGCATTTTTCTGCTGCAGATGGTTTTATGATGAACTGAAAGGGGTATTTCGGCCTGTTTCCGATTAATCTAGTCAAGCACCTAGTTTAGTCAACATTTGTTCTTGTCTTTTGATGTGGCAAGTCCATCAGTGCTCATTTTTGTTCAGGTATATACCCGCTTATTTTGTTTCTATATTACTTTCTAACACTTTTATTTTCCTTATGTTTTATCTGATTTAGAGTAATTAAAAAGAGGTACACTTTTCCTAAATCATTCTCTATTTGATTTGTTTGTGACGAAACAGGTGATGGAAAATGGGTACACCAAACTTTTGACGAGGGAGCTCATACCTTGTACCATATGTAGCTGTAGCTTTAGTCTGTATGATCTCCCAATAGCAATTTACATTGTATTCTTTCATGCCCCATGTCTGGTGCTTGAGACTTGCTGTGAACTATGGCAGAGTAATATATAAAAATGATATTTCTGCTGTTCCTTGCTCTTTTTAGTGATTCCAATGCCAAATAAATTTCTCTATGTGAAGTATCATTCATTTCAGATGCGATTAAAATTCGCGATTCTGATACCATCGACCCTCTGAGATAATGTCATTGTGCTTGGTTCCTTTCTTGGATAGAATTTTTTTGAACTCTAGCCATTGAAGCATCGCAAAGTTCACCCATCTTTATGCAGCTCTGAGTTTTATTATGATCTCTTAAGAAGCAGAAATGTTACAAAATAGTTGAATCTTTCGTTTTCTGGAGGTGTATTGAGAATTGTATAATTCCTGGTTACAGATTGCTTAGAAATAATGTAGCAGCAGTAGTAACTCCTTTATGCTTTCGATCATCATCTACTCCTTAAATGGACTTCCATGGATAACGAATTTCAACCATCCATTCAAGTTTACCAATAAATCAAGCCTCTTCAAAGCTGAGATTGACTGGGAATGGCTTATTCCCCAAGGTTTATAAGCCCATAAGAGAGAAACTCTATTCCAAGATATAGGTTTAATCTGGGACACATATGAACGTGAATCAAATTGAACCATGTACATTTCTACAGGTAAGTGAAGAAGACCGCAGAAAATTCTTGATGCATTAAATTAATGTTCAGTTCGATGCCCTCGATTGAATAACAATGTCAGTTTATAATATGTTCCAAACCCAGAATTTTATGCCGAGACTCAATTTCCAATACCTTCAAACTTAAGTTGCTCCTTCATCTAGGGGCCAATAGCCTAAGTTTTTAAAATGTTTGGTTGCTTCTGAGTTCTGATTGATCCCATTTTGCATTAATTTCTGAGTGTTTCTTGGCACTCACTTGTAGGAAAAGGAAAAAAAAACCATGTTTGGAGTAATAGAGATAAATTCTACCTTGTAATCCAATCAATCTTCAGTTGAAAATTAGGTTTATTCAATTTATTAAAGTAATCACACTATTGAGTAGAGGTCACAACCCTAGTACTATATGTTTCTTCTTATATAGTCCATTTTAATTTGGTGATTCAATTCAATATAGCTTATGTCCTCACTATTCCCAACCTAGGTTGGGTTTTTGCCTGATAAATCCAGAACCAAACCATTACTGGGTTTGAATAATTACAGGAAGATTGTTCCTTTCAACTCCTGCAAAACCATGCTTTGGGTTTGGTGTCCAATGCCAAATTAATGCAAATATTGAAATGGGGATCCATCAATTATGTCACACACATGAGTTGAATTGAATTTTACTTTTTGGGGAGGTATTGTCAACATTGTAATTTCTAAAGGTAAAACATTTTTCCAAAAGCAAAAGAGAGACTTCTTTTGTTAATCTCAATTCAAAATTGACACTTCGTTAATTAAGTCTTTGTAATTTCATCTTTT
>WYDK02118157.1:12282015-12294491 GCA_009867345.2 Toxicodendron radicans
ATATATAGGTTATTAGTATATGTTCTTATGTGATTGATTAATTTGAAATACATCCATTTATATATACATCTACAAAAAATATTTTTTTAATACTTTTGGGATTTTCAATAATTTGATGGGTATAAAATACGTATGATAATCGTATATGGGCACATCATAATAACATATACATAAGCTGTGAGTAAAAAAAAAAAAAAAATTAATACAAATTATTCGGATTCATTAATTACTGGGCTGAACTTGGCCCATCCAATTCATGTTATTATGGGCCTGAAGCCCATATGCGGCCGATGACTCTGATGGGGACATAAATTCTAACCCGAAGAAACTCATCTTATCATCCACGATTGGCGCTTATTAATAACGCCAACACACGAAAGGGACGTCGTACTATCACATTTTCCTCTGACTCTTACTCTCTCACAAGTCACTGTCTAGTTTCATAAGCTAGAGCTAGAATAGCTCAAATCGTCACCGTCTTGCTTCACCGCGAACCGTTCCCTGTCGCCTCCGCAACCGCCGAAAGCCGGGGAAGAAATCGGGCCTTTGAGGTGAAAAAATGGAAGGTGTAGGGTCAAGATTGGGCCGGGCCTCGGCCCGGTACGGCCCGACGCAAACGGTGTTCAACGGGCCGGTGAGGAAGTGGAAGAAGAAGTGGGTACACGTGTCATCATCACCATCATCGTCGTCGTCGTCAGTGAGTCAGTCCAACGGCCACAGTAAGAACAGCACCAACAACGGTTCTCCTCTCCTGCTCTGTAAGTGGACGCCGCTCAACTCGAACCCCTCCGATAAGGGCGGAGCTCCGCCGGAAGAACCGCCGAAACGGCGGTTTCGTTACACTCCTGTAAGTGCATGCATGTGTGTATTTGCTTTGTATATGTACATAGATAGTGTTTCTACAGCCATTTTAGTTTGTTTTATTTTATGGGCTTTGCAGGTTTAAGTAGGGTTTTGATTATTTTTTGGTTCTTCAAGTAAAGTTAGTTATTTTATTATTATTATTATTTCTAATTTTAGGGCAAAATTCATTCCCCGCGTAAACTGATGAATCACTTAATTTTTATGGTGTTATAATGGCATTTTTTAAGACTGTAAGTTGAAAGTAATTACGATTTCTGTGTAAAATATTTATTAATGAGTAGGATAATTTGATTAATTTGATCTGGAAGTTCCTTGCAAAAGTTAGAAGTTTTGGAGATTGTGATGAATGATGATATCATAACTTCAGGATTTGTCATCTGGGAGGTTGTAAGTTTACTATTGTAGCAAGGGGTCCGGTTTGTTTAGGTTCAGGGAGAATTAAAGTCTGAAAGAATTAATAAGTTTGTTATGTATTGATGGTTGAAATTCTCTTTCTGAGTATTGTTTTAAACTTGGGTTGATTACTTTTCTTTGTGCAGATTGCTGTTCTAGAGGAACGGAAGAAAGTGGTTGAAGAAAAGGATGAGGATGAAACTAAAGAAAGCGAGACAAATATATTTACAGACTGGTCTTCTTCGAAGAGCAATGAACTAACTGTTGACAAAGCTTTGACGAAAGAAACTCAGGTTACCGCCTCAAGCTCCCCTTTAAGTGAATTGTCTTTTCTATGTTCATATGATTCAGTTTGCTAGTGATAAATTGTTGGTTCTGCGTGAGTCTTATCTACCTCATTATATCACTTGTTTGTGGATTTACCTCTTGATTAGCTTGGCTGAAAATTCTGACGCTACGATGTTGTTGAAATGTGCATAGCATCAAGTTTTAAACAATTTTCTCTCTGCGGTTAAACAAGTAATCTCTTTCTTGTGCAGGATTCCAACACAAGTCATTTGGATCTGGATTTGTGCTTGAAAGGTCATGGCGATGCCAACGACCATGATTCTACCAGCCAGGGCAAAGAAGATCAGTTGATGAAACCAGCATTTAGCAACCTATTTTAGTGCCAATAATATAACAGTGATGAAGTGATACTTCATTTGTAATTAAGTAGCCTTTATCCGTCGCGATACATAATCTAGGTTAAGCTAGTAGCAGTCTTAAATAAGTGAAAACCATTTGATCTTTCTCCTATTATACTGCCTGTATATATGACTTCACCTATGTAGCTTATATGACAGTATGACGCCCCTGTTGTGCATGGTAATAGGAAACTTGATCTCCTTTTCTCTACTATCTGTTGTTGATTATCCTTTGAGAATCCATTTTTATTCAGCAAGATAGCAACTATTGCAGTTGTATTTTACGAGGACTCAAAATTTGATATTGCAGCCAAGAAAGCAGGGCAGTCTTGGTTCACCAGATTACCCGTATCCTGATGGATTCATCAAAGGGTAAATTTAAAAGCAATAGAAACGATCATACAAGCTTAAAAATGTAAATATAAGCTTAAAAGAATGGTTAGTAATGCACAAAATGCACTCTTGCAGCATTATAAATTGTCTTAGCAACAAAAAAATTGAAAAGGGAGTAGAAAAATTTTGTTTTGTATATTGTGCTGGATATCAGTTGAACAAGATAAACCATTATATTTCAGCTTTTCTCACAAGGGAAAAGGCAAAATTTTTAGATGATATGTTGTTTGACTACGCCAAGCCATATCTTCTTCATGCGGTGGAGCCTTTGTCTTCAAGCCTCGTTCTTCTCAGCAGCATCATCTTCCACTGCCTCGTTCTTCTCAGCAGCACTATCTTCCACTGCTTGAGTAACACCAACTTCAGCTGGCCTAATAACACGTTCGTAGAGAGTGTATCCTAACTGCAATGTGGAAAAAGAACATCATTTTAGGCTTTATTCGATCATATAGATTAATCCAAAATTTGCATTCAACCAAATAAAAATTATTCAAGTTGCTTCAATCAAAATAAGTTAATATAGTAAAGTTGATTTAAAAGATCTTTTTTTCCCTCAAATGACAAACAACAAGCCCATAATGCATTGAACATTTACATTGTTGATTGAAGAACAATTGATCAATTTGAATAAATACCTTCAGAACGTGAGCAACTGTGCCGGGCGGCTTAGAATTATCTGGTACTTGGAACACCGCATTATGCCGGTGTGGATCAAATGGCTCGTTTGTAGGATCAAATTTCTCCAATCCAAACTTTTTAAATACCTGAAGAGATGTCTGAAAAAGTCAGTAAAAAGGATATTGGCTTCTAACTAGCTCTTTCTATTATCAAATATATCTGTAAAAAAATATTGGAAAAAGAAAATCTTACCTCTCCCAACTGTTTCTCAGTCATTTCAACACCTTCAAGAAGCGATTTTAGAAGTTTTGCTGACCCAGTAGCATCATTAGAGGCATCAATCTTTGAGAAACTTTCTTTGACAACTGAAGCAGCTCTTCCCAAATTGTCCGCAACATCCAGTAGACTCTTTGCAAAATTCTGTAGCATATTTTCAAATAAAAATCAATTAAAACCTCCAAATACAGAAAGAAAAATCATCTACGGTTCCAACATTAAAGCAGGCAATATTATAACAAAATAACCTGAATGGCAAATTTTTTCGAATTCTCTGCTTCACGTCTTGTTCTCTCCTTGATATTCTCCATTTCTGCATAAGTACGAAGAACTTTATCTTTCATATTATTGATGTCTTTGAGCTTTTCCTTCAGAAGTTCCTCTCTCTCCTTCAAAAGTTTGACCAAATCCTCCCTCGATAGATCACTCTCACTCTCCGAATCTGAATCAGAAAAAGCAGCTCGTTTAGTACCTCTTCTCCTTCTTTTGATAGATTGAGACATGGTTGATTGGGATTCAGAATCAAGACCTGATTCTGTTGTTTGATCATTAACTACTGTTCTTCCCTTATCCTCTACATTATCAGAAGCTTTATCATCTCCGCACTCAACACCATTATTTTCTGCAGCACTCCCTTGTTCCTTGTCTTTAGGTTCAGGCGCTGCAGATGAGAACCCAAAATGATGAAACGGGGATGAACTGAGTGCGGAGTGATGAAAAAGCGACACCTGACTTGCAACAAACTGGCAAAAAAAATATGCATGAATGACAAGCAAAATTTCTACTTAAAGATAATCCAATAAATCCACGAACGAAAATAATCAAAGCCTTAACAAAGCAATCAAAAATGAAAATAATTAACATGTAAATAAGAAAAGGGGCACTTTTTTAACCATTAAAAAAAAAAACTGAAAACCCAAGTCTGAAAATCTGGTCACGTTTTGTGAAAGGGAAGTCAGTTCAATCAATGATCTAATCTAATAGTTCATCATATTGATTGTACCAACGGCCCAACTGCTAACTAGCACAGAAACAACCAACAAAGGCTCAAACTTCGTAGAATTCAGGCACTTTTTAAGCTTTCAAATCCATACTGAAACACCCAAAGATGGAGACAAAATGTCTTCTCTAAAACTACAGAAGCCTTGAAACCCGGCTAAACCCTGATTCAAATCAACCCAAAGATACGGAAAAAAAAGGAAGCCCAAACACAGCGATGATCACATATAGTAAAATTTGAGAATTGACAAATATAAAAGTTAAAACAATATTGTTTAAAGCTATTTCAATCATTCAATAACGACATGCAACTGACATATTCAAAATCAAAACAACAGCAATACCAAAAAAAATAAATTTTCCAAACATATTCATAGATTTCAAGTAGTTCGTAATTTTTTAAAATCTAAACTTCAATCTCCAAAACACATAATAAACTCAAAATTTCAAAAACACACATGAGGAAATATGATTCATGAGCAAATAGTCACAAATTCATTAAAAATGCCAAATTTATAGAAATTTCTTAAACCTTAATAAAACCCTAGTGAGAATTGAACACAAAAATTAAAACTTTGCTTCATTACCTTGTTAGGAGTCTCATGAACAAGAGAGATTAACTGATTGGAGATTATTGGTAACTGTTGGCCCTTCGAAGAAGACACAAGAAGCAAGGACCGTCGGCCCACACTCCGAGAGACGCGTGACAAAACCCTAGACGCCAACATCGCAGAAGACGAAGAAGAAGAGGGCAAAATAGGATTATAAATATAGTTAGGGTTTTAGAGAGAAAGATGGGATTTATGAGGAGTTGAGCGAACGAGAGGAAATAAGAGAGAGAGAGGGAAGGAAAGGGAAAGAAAATCTTGGGGTTTTAGGGGTCTTTATTAATAGACAAAATTAGCCTTGATGAATTGGTGTTAAGGCCTTCATTCAGGCGGTGATAAAGTAGGAAATTACCAAATTTGAGAAGGGCATTATGGTCAAAGAGATTGTTGAGAAGTTATGTTTTGCTTGGAAGAGTCTAGAGGCTTTTTGGGTTTTAGCAGAAGGCTTGGAAGTTGCTTCTTTGGGCAACTTGACAAACACGTCTATTCTCCTTGAGAAACGCAAGTAAACGTCGTCGTTCCGCATCAGCACAAACATTAACTAAGCACCCGCCTTCTACATCATGAATCTTCCAATATGAACATGTTCGTTAATGAATGCTCCATGACATTATACTGTACCAGCATCGGATCCGTTTGTTGATATATACAACTATATCGCTTCTATAATAACGTTCCGACACAAATTCAATGCAAAATTTTCATCAAGCTTAAAAGAACATAACATTTGTACTAGTGAAGGTTGATGGTTCAACTGTCTGAGCAGGCGCTATACAATCCAATCAGACAATATTCCACACTCATTCACAGATCCATCAGCTAGGAATTACTGTAAAAGTGCTGGTAGCAAATGTAACTAAGATGACAAAACGATTTAGGTTCAAGAAATCTTCATAGTCATTCCTTCGCTGCAGCTGCTTCTGTCTCGGAGTCAGAGAGGTAGTCATGCCTAAAAATTTACAAGAAGGTGATCAATGCATATTAGATATCATTCATTCACATCATATGCAAAGTTGCAAACTCTGCCTGAAAACTGGAGAAGGGGCATATGAATGCATAGATATAAATGATATGAGCAAGTCACCATTTAACTTGCAGTTTGAACAGCAATACTTTCAAATGAATAAAATATACATTGAAACAAAACAAGAATGTCAAAGTACAAGAATAGTTCAGGGATGTAGCTAATTAGTGGAACATGGCTATATGATGATTTATAGTCCAGGCTCAGGATTCAGATTCTAAAGTGTAATTGGAACAAGAGTACACGCTCATGGTAAGTTGTGATCTCTGCCCCTTTTTGGTTGTTAAGAAAACCAAAGAGAACAGAACAAATATAATTTGAATGTGATTTTATCTCACTTTTAATAAAATACAAGAACGTATACTTCAACTACGACACATGATTACATTAGTTTCAGGAAGTAGAAGGCCTCGAGGATTTTTATCTCATTTTTCTTAGATATGTAAAAATCCAAAAACGGTTCAATTCTTGTAATACAATAACATGTACAAGTTAACAGTAGGAAAAGCTATTTCAAAGTGAAATCGGATTCAATCAGATACTATTCATACAGACGGAATTACTTGAGAAATATAGCCAATATCATATATGATGTACAAGTATCAAATCTGCGACATACTTAATTTTGCGTGATAGTTGATACAATCCAGTCCCTGCCATCACAACGTTGACACTGAAAAGATTCCAGTTTTTCTGCAATCTCATAATGTGGTAAAGAATTAGAATCAGCTGCAAGCCATATCTCAATAAAAAACCATGATAATGGATAAGCAATTACAAAGGTGAAATTCCGACGCAAGCTTGTCATAATACAATCTCTATATTATTTGAAGCTATCTCCCTCTTAACTCTAAACTCTTGGTTATCAATGCCCATTAGAGTATAATTCCATCTCCAGAACGACCTTAATATACCCCTCTCACTTAGAGTGTCTTTGGAATTCTTTAGCCTGTGACTTCTTCATATATTATGGTTCATTCTAATTCATGTAAAATCAACCTGGTTCTGAATAAGCATCAAACATTATCAGCTAATCAAGCAGCTATGAACCACTAACACCACAGAAAAAAAGAATCAGGATTGAGAAGACACTAATGCCATCATGACGCAGAAAAACAGTATGCAAAAAAGTTAACACTCTTCCACCATAGACCGCTAGAAATTAAACATACCGGAATGATCACCAAGCTGTAGCGGGACCAAATAAGTCCAGTGAATGTGACAGCTGCATCATCAAAATATTAGAAATGACTATTTTTCTGATACAGACAGCTTTTGAGTTTTATAGAGGGCAAACCTAGTTGCTGAGGATAAGAGAGCTTTTCAGGTGGCTTCGAGAAGTCAGCGATATTTGCTACACTGATGCCCCATTTGAAAGTTGGGGCCCAAAAGTGAACTGCAATTGTTATGAGATACACTTAGACAAACATAAATTCAATTATCCATCAAATTTCACAAACTTTACTGAAAGTTAATTAGAAGTCACAAGTTTTAGAGTTGGTGAATGGTGATCATCCTAAATGCATAAGGATTATTGACCTTAATTGAGTATGAACAAAAACCCAATCAAAATAATGATCTGATCTGACACTCAATTACCAATAACCCATCATTTTCAGGGAACCTTTTAGCTTGTTTACACTCAGCAGTCGGTTCTACATCAGAAATCAAACACCCTTTACTTAAATTGCCATCTAGAATTCATTACACCGTAAAAACACCCTTCTCGCCTTAATAAGCACGATCATCATCAAAAACTAGACAAACCCATATGCAAAAACACAATCTTCTTTAATTTTATACCAAAAGTAACTCAATGTGGAACAATTGAGAATTGACAACAGTAAAATGAAGCACTATTCGTCATCAATTCTATTCATTTTGAAACAAGGCAGAAACTAATTTAAAACAAAACAAAAACAAAAACAAAAGAGTCTGATAATAAACACAAGAAATAACAAAGAGAGAGATGAACAGAAGAAGACTAACCAGTTTTAGGCCCAGCTGGGTGGTTCCAAAAAGCTTGGAGCTTGTTCACTGCCATGAGATCGAAGTCCTTCTTGCTGTTTCGGATGGTGTCTGTTGTGTCTACGAATATGATTCTAGTACAATTTAGAGAAACATAACCGCCAATAAGAGAGTTACACGTGGACAATATTGCCAGTTTGGACTGTTCTTCTTCATCTAGCAAAAATTAGTAGAGGCAAAATCTTTATCCTTATTAATAGAGGATGTTGAATTGTAAACCAAATTTTTTTTTTTTTTTGTAATTTTGTTAAAATAAAACTGATAATTTAAAGATTAAGTGTAAACTTTTGGATCGATGAATTTGATCGTAAATAGGATTTCAATGATATTATTGAATTAATGAATTCGGACATCTCTTTTTATTCTTGATTTATTTCTTTTTTTTCAAGGGATGTCTATTTATTATATTAGTTCAACCAAATTTAGACTCTTATATTTGAGAATTTTTTTTTATAAACCTGATAATTACCTCTTCCGTGATTCGAACACAAAACTCTAAAATATAGATAATCTGAATGGACTAAGGGCTTGTCATCGGGCCGGAGGGGGAGAAAGCTTCAATCTTAATTTTCCAAGAAAAATATATGCAAGCTCAAATGCGATTTCTTGACGCTTGTACAAAAAGTGCACACTTTGCACCAAAACCTTAAAGTGCACGACGCGCCTACACTGCATGTGGATAGAATCACGATATACCTTCACAGCCAACCGAGCACATGAACTGGTGTGTCACATTTTAGTCATGAATATACATCATGTTCGACGAGAACTTTCTTGCGCGAGAAATCAGTGCTAAAGAAAAATTAAAGAGTGCAGTTCAGCTCTTTACCTGCTGTTATAACTGCCTCAATTCTCCCTCAAGCTCAAGTCAATACCAACTTTTGATCCTGGAAAGTTCAATCTCAAATCCAGAAAAATATATAATATATGTAAGACGTATCGATAATTATATTTAAATAAAGTGTTAACTCACTATCCTCTTACATGATACGGATATAACACAAACATAATAAGATATCGTTTATTATAGATAGCGATGTTAACGCTGTAATGGGAAATTAAAAAGGTATTCATGCAGGTGGATTTAGTCTAACAAACAATTAAATAGGCAGGAAAAAGCAAACAAAAGAGAAAATGATGTAAACTAGCTTAAGTTTGTGTAAGTAGTAGTTAATGAGTCACCATTTAAAGCATCTGCAATTACTAAAATTCAATACACTACTATAGAAACACACCTACTTGAAGCATGAAGCAAGTAGAAAAGTCTCAACAAACTTCATCCACCTTAATTTTTCGTAGTCTTTTTCCTTTTCAGTCCTGCACAGAAGAGCATTCAAACCAACTTCACCAACCACCGGCAAGATTGTTATATATATGCTGGTGAGTAAGAGAAAATAATAAAAATGGCTAATGGGGTTTCCTTTTGGTTTGTCTTTGCTCATCTCCTGCTGCAAATACTTAAACTAAATGCAAAAGTTCCAGCAATCATTGTGTTTGGAGACTCTTCTGTTGATTCAGGGAATAACAATGAGATTTCTTCTGTTCTAAAGAGTAATTTTGAGCCATATGGCCGTGATTTCATTGGTAAGCAACCCACTGGTCGGTTTTCCAACGGTCGGATCCCAACAGACTTCATTTCTGAAGCTTTTAAGATCAAGCCAATAATACCTGCATACCTGGACCCAACATATAACATATCAGAGTTTGCAACTGGAGTTTGCTTTGCTTCCGCTGGAACTGGTTATGACAATGCCACCTCTGATGTGCTAGTAAGTCCAGTAATGCCTTAAAGCTTCTATAAAGCTTTCAGACAAAATTCGGCCAGTCAGTTGTAAATTTGTTCTGCATCAGTTTTCTGAATATTTAGTCACATCCTAATTCATCCTTCTTTGCATTGGGAAAAAAATGATGGCTTTCCATAATGCATTTTATTGAACAGTTAAGCTATATTACTCAGACTAACTGCAGGGTACCTAGGTCATCTATGTTTTCTAACAAGCTGATTTTCTCTATGCCTTATGGACTTGCAGTCTGTAATACCTCTTTGGCAGGAAATGGAGTACTATAAAGAATACCAGGAGAAGCTAAGAGGTTATCTAGGTAAGGAGAGAGCTAATGGGATTCTAGGGGAAGCACTGTACCTTATTAGCATAGGAACAAATGATTTCATGGAAAACTACTATATCTTTTCAAGCAGATCAAAAGAGTACTCTGTTGAGGAGTACCAGGATTTCCTTTTAGGAATTGCTAAAGATTTCATCACAGAGCTTTACCAGCTGGGAGGTCGTAAAATAAGTATCAGTGGACTTCCTCCGATGGGGTGTTTACCAATGGAAAGAACCACAAATATCTTCTCAGGGAGTGACTGCGTGGAGAAGTACAACAATGTGGCTCTGGATTTCAATGGTAAGTTGCAGGAAATGATAAAGAGGTTGAACAAGGAGCTCGCTGGCATCCTCCTGGTGCTTGCAAACCCCTATGATATTCTTTTAGACATCATTCAGAATCCACAGAAATATGGTAAGTTTTCTACAATACTTTCACCATAAGCAAGGTTAGTTTTACATAAAGTGTATGTACCTCAAAGTTCTCTAATAATTTTCTAATCACAGGATTTATAGATGCAGCAAAAGCATGCTGTGGTACTGGAATGTTTGAGATGAGTTACTTGTGTAATAAAAGGAATCCATTTACCTGTCCGGATGCAAGTAAATATGTATTTTGGGATGCCTTTCATCCAACAGAGAAGACAAATTGGATTATAGCTGATCATTTGGTCAAAACTAGCCTAGCTCAGTTCTTGTGAACACTACAAGTACAATGTAGCATGTAAGTTATTACAGTAGTAGTGTTAATATCCATGGTATCATTCACATTGTCATTTATCTTTGTTATTATTAAGTAATCCTATACAAAAGAAGTACCAAACAAATTCTCCCAAAAGAGAATTTTACTTGCTTCATATAACGAACACAAAATAATTCTTGAAACATGTTCTCTCCTAATCTACATGACAGATGGCATCACATTTGATCAAATATCAGAGAGGTTCCAAAAATATAACTCCCAGAACCACCAGTTCAGCTGGGTATCTCTCAAACAAGTAAATAAAAATTTGTTCTGGTATCCCCATGAAAGGCAGACAATAAAGGCATCTTCTTTATGAACTGCATCAATCAAGGTGGACACATAATTCAAAGAAAATTATTTTATTAACTTAAATTATCACTGAGAAATGAAAAATTGTAATGCTCATCAAAACAGGTTCAACAAGAAAAAATCACCCTAAAAATAACACGCTCATCTGTATAGATGCTCACATATGGAATAATTACAACATCATTCTGCTGGAAATTATAGAGATGCAACATGAAGAAGAGACTGATTTTTGGGGGAACATAGAAGCCTTAGCTCAAATTTCCATCCTATTTCGGCCCCTTGGGAAAATGCAGTTTGATCAGGGCAGGAAGCTCAGCTAGTTCAACCTGCTGTTTGCCCATCAAAATGCTCTTCAACTTTTTATCACAATTAACCATGTTCTTGTTATTCGGATCCTGATCAATACCCAAAAGCATCATAAAAGTTAGTTAACTACTGTTCAACTAAAATTTTTGAACGATACTCTATATCCTCGGACATTGGCCCATTGACATGAGTTGATCTAACGGTAAATCCACTGCTCCTCATACGAAAAACAAATCAAGTATCATCCATTATGCAATACACATGACTGCTATAGATTCAATATTAAATTTTGAGATTACAAAAAGACAAAATAAAATAAAAAATGAAGAAATTTTTAGGTGGGGACTTATGAGTTAGTAAGAGCTTGCGAATTTTGTTGCTGAGAAAATTAATTTCATAAACTCTTATCAAAATCATGACAGCTAAAGACAACATTCTGCATTGAAAAGGACTAAGTGAATAATTACTAAAAACTTCTAGAACAACATAAAATTGTAATAAGAAAATACAGTAAGTTAAAAAGAAAGTTTGTGAACCTGAAGATTGTTGGTCTTGATGTAAGACCAGACGCGCATGAAACAGCCCAAACGAGAAATCTGAGACTGACCCACAAACTCTCTCAGCGTGGAAGGAAGATTTACAAGGTCAATCAAGTTGGCAAGCTTCTTTGGATTATCAGTGATCGTCTTCTTCACTCCCTGTGGCAACATTATCACAATCTCCCTTTCTACAACTCAAAACCTATTAATAAAAACACATTAGCAAATTCTCTAAAGTTAAACTATTCTTCCTTCAATTAAACTGCTATGAACATCAACTGCGGTTTACTATGTTACTGGAACCCGTAACGTGACCATCTTGCCTGTAACAATATTTTAATTACATAACAAAATTTCATTTCCAGTCTAGCTTCAGGAACAGTGCTTTTTCATACTGTAATTTGTCACAAATTTTATATATTAGAGTTACTAAAATGTTAACATATCAATTCGGAAACGTTACTGGGCAGTGTGAGCCAACTGAATTGATTGTAAGGGAAATTTAATCGAACACCTGGGATGCATATGCAAATTATGATGAAGATATTAAAGTATTGATTGTTAATGAAAAAGACTAAAAGAG
>WYDK02118157.1:12319522-12330408 GCA_009867345.2 Toxicodendron radicans
ACACCCTTAAAAAATATACATCAGTCCCTAAAGGTTTGAAATATAGCAAATACACCCTTCGATCTGTATAGGTTTTGATTTTTCCGGCTGATTTTGGTAGCCAAAATTCAATCCGATACCACCACCTAAACCATTGCCCTCCAATCTACAAAACCATCTCTAACCCTGACACTTGATAGCCCCCTGTTTGCTAGTCTTGACTTGAGTATTGGTTTGAATTTTATGGCCAAATTTCGGTTGATTTCGACGTCTAAATTTCAATTCAACACCACCCCTTGAACCACCGTCCTTCACTCTACAAAAGCCCTTTAACCCCAGCACTTGATAGCCTTTCATTCACTGACGATCAAATTAGGGATTTCATGAATAGTAGAAGATGGTAACCCGGGCCGGAGAGGCTGTCATTTCCCGGTCGGACCAAACTAAGATACTGTTGGGCCTATCCAGATATTGGCCTCTCTCTTCTACAGGTTGGGAGAATATAAAACTTGGGCTGGGCTGGGCTGGGCTCTCTCTTCCACAACAAGGTTCGTTAACCGAAGAGAGCGAAGCTGCCTTAAACGAGTATCTATATTTGCTAGACATGATGGGATTTCATCCATAAATTATACTTGCCCATTGGAACAGTGATTAGCAGATTGAATATTTAGTAAACCTGTCCATTAATTATCATTAGCATACCATATAATTGATTAATTATCTTAATTGGGTTCTCCATTCAATATATATATATATATAGGGGGGTCATGGTCAACAGAGAGAGAGAGTTTGTGTGAAGTGAAACAAAAGAGAGAGATTAATGGAAGACCAAAAACAAAAGCAATGCATGGTTGTGTTTTCAAAACAACAAAAACATTTCCGACGTAATTGCTTTGCTTTATTACTTTGCATGTTTTTTGCTATCTTACCTTTAAATCAAGCTCACTCTTTCAATAACTACACCCAAGCCCTCTCCAAGAGCCTCCTCTACTTTGAATCACAGCGCTCCGGCCGGTTGCCCCACCACCAAAGAGTCACCTGGCGCCACCACTCCGCCCTCACCGACGGCCTCGAACAAGGAGTAAGCTCTATGATCATTTCTATGCTCTACTGGTTATTCATGTTAATGGTGTTGGAAAATTATGTGTTAAATTATTTGTTTAGGTGGACTTGGTGGGAGGGTATTATGATGCAGGTGACAATGTGAAGTTTGGTTTGCCAATGGCATTCACTATAACAATGCTCTCTTGGGGAGTTATTGAGTACGGCGGAGATATGGCCGGCGCCGGCGAGTTTGAACACGCCGTGGAGGCCATCAAGTGGGGAACGGATTATTTCATCAAAGCTCATACTCACCCCAATGAATTATGGGTTGAGGTACAAGCTCTTACTGAAATGTGTCTTAAACTTTTGTGCAAATATTTATTGCTAATGTTAATCAATTAGGTGGGTGATGGAGACACCGATCACTACTGTTGGCAGCGGCCAGAGGACATGACGACGTCAAGGCGAGCGTACAAGGTGGACGAGAAAAACCCCGGATCGGATGTGGCGGGGGAGACGGCGGCCGCAATGGCGGCAGCATCAATTGTGTTTAGGAAACTAAATCCACATTACTCTAACCTACTATTGCGCCATGCAAAACAGGTAAGTTAGTTAATGACTAACGAGGTAGTTAACTTGTAATAGTACCACTTAAAACACATAATAATCAAATTAAACTAGAGTTAGGTACAATAGTCACCAAAACTGGAGTGTTTGAGTTTAAGTAGCATTATTAATACCAAAGTTAGAGGAATGGTTTAACTAATTGTGATACCAGTTTATGTAATTAATATTTGATTTGTATGCAGTTGTTTGAGTTTGGTGACAAGTACAGAGGGAAATATGATAATAGCATTGAGATTGTGAAGGGTTACTATCCGTCGGTGAGTGGGTTCATGGATGAGTTGTTGTGGGCTGCTTTGTGGCTCTACAAGGCCACCGACATGGAGGTTTATTTAAAGTATGTGCTGGAAAATGGGCATGGTTTTGGTGGGATCACTTGGGCCATTACTGAGTTTAGCTGGGATGTCAAGTATGCCGGTGTTCAGATCATCATTTCAATGGTAAAACAACACTCTATTTGTCACTCTCTTTTACGGTTTCATACTATCAAAACATTGCTATTTACAAGTAAAATACCGGTTCAGTAACATTATCAGAGAAGGATTGAGATTTGAGATTTCATGATGCCTATTCTTTGTGTTTCAGTTGAGGGAAGAAAAACACAAGGAGCACAAGCATGTACTAGAGCAATACCATTCAAAAGCAAAGTATTATCTTTGTGCATGCCTCAACAAGAACAATGGGATCAATGTGCGTCGCACCCCAGGGGGGTTATTGTACATCCGCCAATGGAACAACATGCAGTATGCATCGACGGCGTCGTTTCTGCTCACAATTTACAGTGATTATCTTCAGTCCTCAAATCAGACGCTCAAATGTGACCGTGGCAGCTTAACCCCAAAAGAAATTTTTGTCTTTACCAAATCACAGGTTGATTACATCTTGGGTGCTAATCCAATGGCTATAAGTTACTTGGTTGGCTATGGCTTAAATTTCCCTCAAAGGGTGCACCACAGAGGAGCCTCTATTGAATCATACAAAGGGAATAAGGGTTTCATTGGGTGCACTCAAGGATATGATAATTGGTTTACGCGGCTTGATCCTAACCCTAATGTTGTTGTTGGGGCACTGGTTGGAGGGCCAGATGAGAACGATCAATTTAGAGATCAACGGTCAAATTTTGCGCAGACAGAGGCCTGCACATATAATACGGCAACACTTGTCGGAGTTTTAGCTAGATTACATAGATTAATCAGTCTTGATTCACATATTAGTCCTTTAATTGCTTCTAGCTAATAGAGTTTCATCTTCATGTATCCGTTTTGGTCAAATAAATGGCACTAAATCACAAGGTCATTAATCAAAGTTTTGACAACTTAAAATCAATACAGAAAATGTACTCATAGTTATGATGCATAAAAGATATTCACAGTTCGCAAACTGAAATGAGTTATCATTACAATTTATCTATAATAAAATGGCGCCCTGAATCCATTAGAACTCTTATGACATAACAGAAATCATGACTCGCAGACACTGTATTCAAGTCTATTCATACCTCATCAACTAGCAAATTATTTCGGCAAGTAGGAGTTCAATTCAATCGATCTCTACAACATGAGTCATGATGCCTATATGTCAGTTGTAGCTGCCCGTTCTCTTATTCTCGGATTTGCCAATAAGAACAAAAAATGATCAACATAGAACAGAATGTGAAATCACTAATACAAACAACATATAAACATATTTCAAACTATTGAGAATTGCATAATTTGCATTACAGGATATTGATCTCAGAAACAGTCAAATACACTACTAGTTATTCGTAAAGAGCTTGCATCTAACACCAAAATGTATAGTTAAAATAGCCTTTAGCAAAGTTTATGAAAGTAGTATGAAGCAGAAATTTGAACAAAAACAGAATTCCTTCAAAAACAAGAGGTAGAAGAGCAAGCCTGTGAAAAATTTCAAAGGATGCTAAGTAGATTTAGTCGCAGAACTTGGGACATGACTAAAGACCAAAGGGGGTCGTACAGCTTGGTGATTGGCCAACTTCTCTTTGCGAGCCTTGTACATTTCTTCTGTCTCAATTACAACCAACCTTTTTACCTGTGCAATGACATCAAAACTATATAAACTGAAAGTCCCAAAAACAGAAAAAAGAAAACAAGAAGATAGTGAAATCTTCTGAAAAAAAAAACATAATAAATTCAATCAAAGTTTGTTCTATACCTGTTGAAGCATTCCCCTGACAGTAGGAGTATTCCACCGCATAACAGTGCGGTTGCATTTGCCAAGGCGTAATGCCTCTAAGGTGCGCCGGTGAAGCCTCCTAGTGCCAGGCATCCCCCTCACAAGCGTTATATATAGGTTAGGGCTCCATTCAATTGGAACGCAAGCTTTGTAAGCTTTAAAAGCATTCATTTTTTTCTTGCTCCGCTGACACTCCTAGAGACATCAAATCCATTAACACTGCTGCCAATGAATGTCAAGTGGAAAAAGATAAACTACCAAGTGCATATACACATACATACGAGTTATTAAACAATATCAGGAAATGAAAAAGACAGTTCAGCATTTGTAGTCCTAAACCCAACTTTATTTTGCTGAGAATATGGACGCAAATGCAACAAACCCAAAAATTATGTAATGGCCTATCATCACTTCTGTTCCAATTACCACAGAACACATCAAACTTAAAAAAGAAATTGTATAGAGCTATTTAAACTCAAAATATTTCGACAACCAGATGAGAACTAAAACTAAATGGACCTGCAAACTATGCACACAAAAATTATCAATAATGCCAGCGCATTGCAACATCGACCACAAAAGCTGCAATAATAAGGTGCCACTTACAGAAAAAATAACTATATGAACTAGGCAAGGATGTAATAAAATCAAATTTTTAACAAGAAACGTATGACCTGTAACAATGATCATAAAACTAATAATAATATGAATCGAAAAAATAAAACATTAGACTTTTACTGCTACAATAAAATTTTCAATATTAGTACACAATATCGTATATACAAACTGATGCGCCAAGTTAAAGTTTCAATCTCAGAAACATTCTCTTATATACTATATAGAACTGATGCGCCCACAAATATAATCTTCAAGAGTAAAATTTACTGTTCGAACCAGTTAAGATTGAAACTATTTCAATTACAGGGTTGAGTAAGCGATTACTACTGAGCTATGTTGCGATCTTGCAGAAATTATCAAATTTTCGATTTTTTATATAAACGTAAAACCAAATGAAAATTACATTATGACCTTTGAACTGGGTAATATGGAAGCTATAATAAAATTAAACTTTAACCACAGAAAGGTATTGTCCAATATTATTTAAGACGATGAGAGCGTATCGAAAAGGAAGGAAATAAACATGAACTTACTAGTAGAGTGATAATTAGGCAAGTTTTGACGGAAAATGTAGGGCTTCCCGGTGGCGGCGACGGCGGCGGCTGGCGGTGGTTTGTATTGGATGAGAAAGTGAACGAGAGTAAGAAGGCGAAGAAGAGAAGAGAAGAGAAATTCAGGAGAGAGGAGGGGTTTTAGAGTTTTTGTTGGGCTATTGATGGACTGGGCCATTACGGGCCACAGTTTATCTAAAACAGGCCCAATTTTGACCCGAGGAAATTATTCTGATTGACTGATTTCTAAACTTTTTAGATAAGAGTTGAAGTGGGAAATTTTGAGAGAACAAAAGGGGGTATTTTTTTTTTTTTCTGGCCTTACAAGATGTGTAAATAAAATACATTTTGAGAATTTTGGATTTAGGGTTTAGAATCGAGAAGGTGGAGAACATTATTCTGCCTTTTCTAAATATGATGTATAAACCTCATCTCTTGTGGTCCGATGACAATGAGATAGGATGACAAGGACTTTAACTACTGGTTAACTACACCTAGAGATCTGGTTAACTATACCTAGAGATCGAAATGAATCAATACAAAAGTTTTAGAGATCTCATACTCTGGATGATTCAATACTTTAAAAGGAATTACTTGTTGCATATTTACTGATACATTCCTTCATGGGGTTCATCAAATGTTTGCATTTCTTATTAAACATCATCACGAACCCACTAAATTTTGATTAAAAAACAAGCTTTTCTTATGTTTAATCTTTTTAAGTCTTTATGCCTCATCAGTCATCACCCTTCTTGCAGTAATGATAGACTAGAACAAATAAATTAACCTAAATTTCTTTCCTTTGATTTTCATGGCAACAATAACAACAATCACCAAACCAAACAAACCCTAATTTAGCATCATGATCATGGAGCTTCTTCAAATGTTTGCATTTATTAAACAAAATCACAAACCCACTTAACTAATTAACTAAATAAATAACATCTGAGATCGTAAAACTTTAAGCCCCATCGCCCGTCCTGCGGTAATCACCTCCTTCTTCATGCTCTTCGAATCTCTTCTTCACAGGTTCAACTTTAGACTCACCAATTGTGGTCTCTTCCGCTCCATCATATAACTTATCACCCGTCTGACTTGCCACCCCTTGCTCCGCCGCTTGAAGCTTTTGCTTCTCCTCCGCAACCCTCTCGAATACTTTCGCTATTGACGGCGCTCTCTCATCCGTTTCGTGCCTATCATCACGCAGTCGGCTCTCTTGGCTATACCTCTGCAACATTCAAAATCATTTATCGTCATCAAAACCAGTGACTAAAAAACATGAAATATTAATTAATTAACCACGAAATCAGTTGAAGCTAATTACCCTAAAGGGCTTGTAGATGCAGGCGGTAAAGGGCTTGATGGAAGATGGTCGAGCAGATTTGCGGAAGAGGAAGATGAAGCCTCTCACTTGTGATAGCAACAACGACATGGATCGGTGCCCTAGAATTTCAGTAACACGAGATCGAGGAGGAGAAGAAGATGAACTGTTTCAAGATCAAAAGTGGTATCAAGTGAAATGCACGTGTCTCTTTATGTCGGCAATTGGATGGACACGTGGTGCTTTCTGGATTTGCCACTTCATTTTAATTATCTTAGCTGTTGGGACAAGATGAATTTCTATCACTAAGCCTCATCCTTTTACCCATTTTCAGTAATTTAATAGGAGGACGTAAATGTGAAATAACAAAATTAACGGAAACTTTTAATTGTTATTAATATAGGGGTGTATATGATATTATTCTAATAAGTTTTATTAACTAATACTGTAAAAGTCAAACAGTTGACCTGGCTATCGACTCGTCTTCTTTCTAAAATTAGGGTTTCTCTGAGCTGAACTTCACTGTCGTCTGCAACAACTGTTTGGCTCTTCGCGATATGGAGGCAAACGGAGATGTTTCTGACGTGTCTCGAATCCTCAGCGAACTCGAAACCTTAAAGGCTGCTAAGAGCGACATTGAGCATCGAATTTCCGTCCTCGAAGCTCAGCTTCGTGAGAAACATGACGCCGTTACTAACGGTTCTTGTCCTTCAATCTCCACCGTTGATTCCAATGGCTTATCACTGGACATGATCTACCGTTACAGTCGCCACCTCTTGCTTCCTTCCTTTGGAGTTCAAGGTCTTATTTTTCAATTTACAATTTCAAAATTTTGTCTTTTTATAATTATATTGCTTGAATTTGAAATTTTTATTTGTTTAATTTTGGTACAGGGCAGTCAAATTTATTAAAGTCTTCAATTCTAGTCGTCGGTGCTGGTGGGTTGGGCTCACCGGCTCTGCTCTATCTTGCGGCTTGTGGGGTTGGTAAGAAGAAAATTTTATTGGGGACTTATAGAGTTTGTTGACGTTCGATTTTTCATGAAATGCAAAAGACCGCAGGAGAGAACAACTATTATTATGTATATTCCTTTTGAAAGTATATGTTTGCAATTTGAACCGTTGAGGTTCTTGAAACTATTTTATTTGGTTTGTTTCTCAGGGCGCTTGGGTATTGTGGATCATGATGTAGTTGAGCTTAACAACATGCACAGGCAGGTATAAGATTTAATGTTTAACGTCTACGTGCTCGTAAGCAATGGCTTTGATAACGTGCCTGCTTCTGATTCTAGTAAAATTTTGTCTATGAAAAACGTGGATATATATTGGTTGATGGTCTGCACATTTAAGAAAAGAGAATTTATGATTGCTTAAGGTTATTGATACCCTTCATGAGTTTGAATTTTTTCTATTTGATGCGTTTACTTTTGTCACTGTGCTTCTGATGAGTCATGTTGATTTTATTTTATTTTTCCAATTATTGTTTGGGATTTAGATATAATCACTTTTTTAACTAATGTCTTTGTAATTTCCTGATTTCAGGTTATCCACACTGAAGCATATATTGGTCAGCCAAAAGTGAGATCAGCCGCTGCTGCTTGTCGCTCGTATGATACACTTTTATGAATATTTGTGTACTTCTGACAGAATTCTTTGCTGAATTGCACTGTTTTGAAAAGGCCAAACTCACCTTTGTTTTGCACTTGAAGCTTGATGGAAATTTCTGTAGAAATTGGTTTTTCTTGATTTTGTCTTACATGGAGCTGTCTTCCAGGATCAACTCCACCATTAAGATTGTTGAACACCAGGAAGCATTGCGTACCTCGAATGCTTTGGAGATTTTGAGCCAGTATCCTTGATTAAATAACTTTTAACTGAACCTCGTCTTTTTTTCTTTTTTTTCTTTTTTAATGCTGTGTTGTGAAATGTTAAGGATTCCATGACTGCTATCACTTTTTAGATACAACATAGTAGTAGATGCAACTGATAACGCACCTAGCCGATACATGATCAGTGATTGTTGCGTGGTGTTGGGGAAGGTAAGCTTCTGTAAAGTGCACATTCTTTTGAATGATTGTCCATAGATGTATAAATTGCCTTCCAAACATGGCAGTAGTTTTCTAAAGTTACCTTCTGTTTAGATCAACCTAGTTTCTTTGCCCTCTAAATTGTTTCAACATTTCAATTATTGAATTTTAGTTCCAAACAACAGGGTGATGAAGCAAACAAAGGTTCTGTCCTAAATTTACTTCATTTTCAATCAAATGAGGCATGATAATGCCTTTAGTATTTTATAAGATTGTCTCCAGTTACATTTACATGCATGAAGCTTTGAGGCATGGTTGTTTTTTGATAAAATAGAAAAGGAGAGTCAATTATGGGCCATCGTTTCTGTGTATTAATTATCATTTGCATGTTGTCACATGCAGCCTCTTGTATCTGGTGCTGCACTGGGATTGGAAGGGCAGGTATGCATGCCACAGTTTGAGTACTTTTATTGGTTAAAGCATATAAATTTCTGGATATATGCAAAATTAATTTAGTTTCTGTATATGTATGCAAATTCTTAGCATGACCATTGTTGGAGTTTACCTTGCAGCTTACAGTTTACAACTACAATGGAGGTCCTTGCTATCGATGCCTATTTCCAACTCCACCTCCTACAACAGCATGCCAAAGATGTGCTGATAGCGGAGTCTTAGGAGTAGGTATGTTGATTCCTTTCCAACATGACTAGTGCTAATTTTAAACTACAAGTTGACCACCATAACATCCATTTACGAAGTTATGAAGCATGTTTGCTGGAGAAGTTCTTGTGAATAAAATTAAGAAATTATCACCTCTGTCCATGTTTGCTGAGTCATAGTTAAAGATGTTATCTTTGATCTTGGTAGTTGCTTTACATTTTAGTAGGTTTTTCCTCATAGGGATTCGCCATCCCTCAGAATATAATGCTAATCTAAATCAGAATCAAGTATAGAAATGTACGTAATGTATAGGGTTTAAAGAGGTGAAAAATCAATGTTGATCGTTACTGTCAATTTGCTATTAAATTCAATATCTATATCAATTAATTAAAATGATTCCTCGTATTAGATAGAAATGCTTTAATATTTTCTCCATGAAAAACTAATTCCTTTAGTCATTTATTCCAGTTCCTGGAATCATCGGCTGTCTCCAAGCTTTAGAGGCCATTAAAATTGCAAGTGCTATTGGTGAACCACTCTCAGGAAGGATGCTTCTATTTGATGCTTTGTCAGGACGAATTCGTGTTGTAAGTTTCATTTTCCTCCTTTTGTTGTGTCTATTTAGTTCAATTTTAGTATGAGATGCATGGTTCTTTTGGTCGGTTCATAGAGGTTATCCCTTCTATTCTCCAATTAGTGCTCAATGTTATCAGCCTTTGCAAGTTTGAGTGGCTGGTAATTATCACCTTTGATACTTGTTGAAGCTTTATATATATTTGTCGGGGTTCTGATCTGAATAGCTTTTTTTAATATGTGCATGACCAGATTGTTTGCTATCTAGAGTTCAAAATTGACCCAACTTTTTATAGTTTGTTTTTGTTGGAGAGGTCTTAGTTTCTGTTCTGATATATATTATTTACCTTTGCTTAGGTTAAAATTAGAGGCAGATCGTCACAGTGCGAAGTTTGTGGAGAAAATTCAGCATTTACCAAAGATGTATTTGGAAATTTTGATTACGAGAAGTTCACTCAATCTCCTCTATCTACGGTATTACTTCTCGTTTCCGCTGCACATGTGTTTGATTGTATCTATTTCATTATTTAGCCTAATACAATGACTTAATGTTAGCTAAAAATCTAAGGCCTGACCATCCAATTATATGCAGCTTCCCTTGAAGTTGAATTTGCTTCCAGCAGATTCCAGAATAAGTAGCAAGGAATATAAAGAAAAAGTTGTTAATGGAGAAGCACATGTATTAGTGGATGTGCGGCCAGCACATCACTTCAAGATTGTCTCTCTACCAAACTCCATAAACATCCCACTTGCAAGTCTGGAGGCAAGGTTACCTGAGATTTCTTCAGCGGTGAAAGAAAAAGAAGAGCAAAACGGAACTAATCCGGGTGCTAGCCTATATGTAGTATGTAGAAGAGGCAATGATTCGCAGAGAGCTGTGCAGCGCCTCCAGACCATGGGTTTCACTTCAGCTAGGGATATCGTAGGGGGTATTGAATCTTGGGCGTGTGATGTAGATCCAAACTTCCCTACCTATTAGCAGGCATTGTTGAGAGAGGCATGTTTGTACTACTATTAATTTATCACTGTACTTATTCCTTCCATATTCTATTTCTTGCTGCATAAGTTACATGAAACCATAAGAGTCAGAGAGAGTTCCCCAATAGCTACCTTGAAGTAGCCTATAATTTTGACCTAGAGCCATTTTTGTAATACTGTTTTCACCTTTGTGTTGGTGTAATAGAACTGAATGACTGATGTTTTGGATATGAGCTTGCCCTTTCTTTCGTATCTTTATCTCTGGATTGGCAGCAAATTATCACCAATGGCCAAGCGCATAGTCAAATACATAGTATGA
>WYDK02118157.1:12367607-12394126 GCA_009867345.2 Toxicodendron radicans
AATGCAATATCACGGACCAAGTTTACCTTCTTAATCTAAGGGTTTAAGCTGTTGACTGGATCTTGGAAAATTGTATAATGGGTGGATTTGTGTAATGAGAGAGTACTTGTATAATTAATGTTGATGATATAAAACATTAATGTTTTTAGATGATTTATGTCCTGTCGAGAGAAATAGTTAAACAAAAAATAATGTTTTTATAAAGTTATAATAAAGCTAGCTCAGTTTATAAAAATTAATGTTAAACTAATCTCTCGAAATTCTATAGTTGATGATCAGGTAAGTTTTTCGGTAGTCACTTTTATTAGGACCTGTAATTGTAATGACTCAAACTCAAGAATTTATAAAACTTGATTTTCTTGTTTTACTATCAACCAACCTAACGGTGGTTTATTACTATTATTATTGTAACCTAAAAATTTCTACTAAATCTACGATTGGTAAATGTATTGATTCAATCTCTCGTTTATTAGCGACCTAAACATGCAGACAAAAAATCACGTGAGGGAAGTAGAAAAATGTAAGGTGTGAGTCCTAGGTCAAGATGGGGCGGCCAGCCACCGAAGTCAACACTGAGATAAGCAACAATTTAACGTATTCATATTTGTTTAGTTGGACAGTTTAATAAATGATACATCTTTGCTAATTGATTTGCTAATCTGTATACAGATTTGTTCAACATATAATTATTGAATATAAGAACAATCTATTTTGCTTAATTTACTGAACTAATCACAAAATTAAGCACGTTATCACATGAAAAGGAAACAAAACTTTAATGGTTTAATTATTGAGTTAACGACCTTTTTCCCACCCAAATAATGGTTTAATACTTTTCCACCCATAGATTTTTAAAATATCACTTTACTATTTAAATTTATATTTTGGTGATGAACAAAGACCAAACTCGGTCTAGGTTATTGGGAGTTTTGAAAAAGAGAAGCCGATGAGTCTTCTGATAGTGAAATGTTGGATTTTGGTGGTTAGAATTGAACAAAATTTGATTTCGGAGGGGCGGCTATGGTGCTACGCAAAACCTAATCATTTGACTACCTGCGATTGGCAAGGTCGGTGGGAGTAGAGCTTGAGGGGTTTTGGTGAATGATGATTAGAGAAGAGAATGATGGTGGTGTGAGGTCACAACGATGCTAGAATCAAAAACGGAATATAAATTTGGGTATTAAAATGATATTTTAAAAGTCTGTGGGTGAAAACCATTATTTGGGTGGGAAAAAGTGGTTTACTCTTTAATTATTTCATTACTGGAAAAAAAAAATGTCTTATGTTGACAACATGTTACTACTGATGCAAAGAGAAAACATAAAAAATGAAGCTTATTCCGATGGGGATGAGCGGATTCAGATATCCAACTAATTTCAAAATAACCAGAACTGGAATATTAGAACCGATATTACACTGTGTCACAAAGTTTGGTGAGTTTGTGGTTATATATATATATATATATATATATATTGAAACGATAGGTTAAATTATTTCAACTTTTTTAAAGAAGTTTATAGCTTTTGGGTGAGAAAAATATGGTAATTCATCAGATTAATATTAACATATTTTAGTATAATTTTTAATGTAAAGCTACTAGTAGTTTATTGTGTTTTACTTTCAATATAACTATGGACAAAATTTTGGCTATGCCAATTAACCTAGAAAAGTAATTGGGTTATTAGATTTCAAAAGTTGAAGTAATTAATTTATGAATCATGCTAGCGGTCTTCTCACTTCTTACTCCCTTAATTACGTGATAGCCTATGTGACAGATGTCACTTCATCTGTCATGTCATCCATCTGCTACGTCATATCCACAAAAAATTAACAAAACAATAATTTGAGTTTAATTTTTGGATTTTTAATTTGTTTTTTAATTTTTGAGATTCGACGTGACAATTGAGTGACATGATAGATGATGTGACATTTACTATATTGATTGGATGTAAGAGAATAAAAGAATGAAATAAGGCTACCATTTCTCTTAATTTATCATGTCATAGACTTTCTTCGTCTTTTATCATTAACAATGAGTCAGAATCTTCAATCTCCACAAATGTTTTACTATAAGAAAAAAACAAAAGTGACTTTTAGGAACAAAAAAATTTGTGACAGATTTTATCTAAAGTCACTATAGATTATTTATAGAGAAAAATATTTATTTATGTCACTATAAATATTAGATTGCGTCACTATAATTCAAAAAAATATGTTTCTGAATCTTCTTTTTTTTTTTTTTTACTTAATAGAGACAAATCATTTAAAAATACCAAAAAAAATTCCATGACTATCTTAATTATTATTTGTCTCTAAAAAAATGAAATTCCTTCAATACAATAAGTAATTCCATTTGCAAATAAACTACTTTACTCATACACCAATTCCTTCTCAACTCGCAAACCAAATATTTACTTCTCAAACTAAATCTTTTATATCAAAATAATATGATCAATCACAAACAAATCTCATTAACCTCCTTTCCACCGTCTCCTCCAAAACCACTATTATTATTCATGGCTTCGTAAAGTCACATAGAATTCCTTGATCGTCCACACAAAAAATCATTGGCTTCTACTATTCGTGCTGAGCACCATTTCAAGTGTATTTAGTGAAGAACCGATCTCATTCCAATTGTAATTGGCATGACACTATTTTTCTTTTACAATATTAGATCTACATTTATGTGTGAAAATAAGAAATTAGGATTAGCATTGATTTGAGGATTGAAATCGGTGAATTTTTCATTATGTTTTTTGTTTTTCTTAATTAGCTCTTGTTAATTCATGACTTCTTCAATACTTTCATTATCCCATTTTTTTGTCAAAAATTTCATGAGTATTAAAATTAAGACAATTCAAGTCATAAATTTTAATAAATTCATGGTAGCTATTATCGAGTTTTGGATTTGATAATTGTTAGATAAAGGAATTATCTTATAAAAATGATATGGTTTGCAAAAGTAATCTACTAATTACCCTACCAAACATTATGGCAAGTTGAGGCATATTGTTTTTGACATATCAAGAATTAAAACGTTAAATTAGACTGCACAAAAGAATTATTTCATTGTCAATTGGTACTTGGTGATGTGGTGATGAAGTAAGAGGGTGTCCAATGTGCCGGTGAATCTGAAGCTGGAGGGGACTAGAGAAATTTTAGTTTCTTATTACAAGCTCAATTAATAATTAAGATTGTGTATGTTTCAAAATGTGTATCAATAAGTCCTGCAAGGATGTGGCCTTGGATGTTTTATATTCAAGGAGCTTATGCATAGTTGTATTTTTATTTTTACTTTGACTAGCTTTGTATTTTTACTATTTCATCTTAATTATTATGCATCTTAAAAGCTATTTTATGTAATGAGAATGTGTATAAGAATGTGGTTAATTACAATACATCCATGAAAATTAGTACGTGTATATTATACCATTTATGTTTTGAGTTTACCAGTTTTACATTATTGTATTGTTATTGTAGATTGAATCTCATTGCCTTCTTTTATGCAGATCTTCAATAAAACAAGGCGACTCCGAGTAGGCTGATTGCTAAGGAGTGTAAGAGGAGAATATTAGAAATATCTGACGAAGAGTGGGACTGGAGAGTGGTGCTCTCGGAGGCTCGGCTATGTACGGCCTACGGGAGAGTCACCTTTGGAGACACATTGTAGAGGTTCAACGAGGTATCACAGTCCCTCCTTTAAAGCTTGTGTTGTATGTCTTGAAGCTTCGCTATACTATACATCTAGTGCACTGTACGTGAGTGTTCCCTTCAACCACTAACTCCGGAAGAATTATCATTTGTAGACGACTTGATGAAAGGAGGGTTCAAGATTCCAAGTGCTAAAGAGGTCTTGGAGAAGAGAAAGGTTGAGATCGAGAAGAAGAGGAAGAGGTAACCATACACTTCCCATATAGATTGAGCGTTTGTTGGGGGGTGGTCGGCTCCTTCTGGCTCGATCGTGCCTTCTCCTTTAGAGGCCGAGTCGACCAAGAAAAAGTCGAAGGTTGTTGTGGACGAGGAAAATGTGACGCTTACTCTTCCTACCTCCAATTCGGCATATTCTGACATGTCCTTCTTGGACAGTGTGGCCGACACTCTACTCTTCCCTGAGGATCGTCGTAGGCTCAGTGAGATCGGGGTTGTTCAGGTTGCCGAGCGGGGAGTCGCTCGGATATACCATGTGGAATACCTTCTTCTCTTCTTTTGTTAAGTGTTAAGTTTTTACATTATCTAACTCTGCTTTGTGTCTTTGTCGTGTAAAGATTGACGAAGTGCCTCTACTTGAAGCAAATGGTGGCCACTCAGGAGAAGCGAAACAATGACCTTGCTAGCTCCAATGCCCAGATAAAGAAGCAGTTGGCTTAGATTCAGTTCAAGGAGACAAAGCTAAAAATCGAGAACATTATGCGTAAGGCCGACTTGGCTGCTGCTCGAACTAGCTTGGATACAGAAAGGGAGAAGAGCAACTCACTCTACCAAAGGCTTGAGTTTGTGTCGATCGATGCAGTTTTGCATCGTGTGGAGCTCATGCTGGAGTTTAAGGAAGGGAAGCACATCAAGTGGAAGCCTGATTACGAGATCAATGTCTGGCGGCAAAAAGATGAGGAGCTTGTTTAAGAGGCCTAGGAGGAAGAGTCAGTGGACCAGTATGAGTTGGCCATTGAAGGTAGAGCAGAGGGCATTGTCGAGTCGAGAGTTGAGAAGGAGCCTGAAAGGGATGTCGAGACCCTTACTGCTGATAGCCAGGAGGAGACGGGGCATGTTGCTCCTTAGTCTTTTACTTGTATGTGTTAATGACTTAGTTTATCTTTTGGACTTATATTTTTTAGGCATTGAGTGCCTTTGCTTTTGATGTATATACAATGTTTAAGACTTATTTTACATATGTTAGTGAAAGGGGTTAGACCCTTATATCTTTTTTATTGCGCTTCAATGTTTGTGTGGTATGAGTCAAGTGAGTTAATGCTTGGATGATAGTGGGATCCTTTGGATCATTGTCTCTATCTCTGCTAGCTTCATCGCTAATGCTTGCTCTAGCGGAGTCTCGACGGATAAGGGGAGGCCAACAATGGTGGATACAAATGGCACGGGATCCCCACTTGACACGGTAGGTAGAGTCGAGCCGGTTGTTAGGATTGACTAGTAAAGCGGGTCGACTGTTGGTTGGACTAGTTGGTGAAACGGTGGTCGAAGGTGGAAGAGCGTCATTGTTTGGAATAATGAGAGCGAGATCGAAGCGGGTTTGATGTCGAGTGAATGTGGGCGAATCTTGTTGACCCTGCTTGAGATCTGGCAATGAATTTTTTTATGGAGCTTGTAGGTACAAAGGTCAAGCCTTTGTTGATTGTCGACTAGGAGGGTAGAGATTGACTGGACGATCCACCAAGATCACTAGCGACTATATCAGGTCGATTGTGATTCAAAACCTAGCATCGTGCGACTGATGTGGCAGCGACTCTAGGGCAGAGAGTTGTTGGATCTTATCTTGGAGGGTCTGGTTCTTCGCTTGGCTGATGACATTCTCTGTTTTCAGCGTCTTGAATTTGTTCATGGGTCTTGCACTAGTACGATGAGAGCGACGATCTAAGCTGCGACATCAGTCGAGTGGTCTCCATGTTCTCTGTGGTATGGAATGTCATCTATGATCGGATGATTTTTGAGGCCCTACGGTGGGCGCCAAATTGTTGACTTTCGAAGATCTATAGTGTATGCTTGGGAGGATGATCTTGAGAGGATGAGGCCACCGACAATCTATTAGACTTGTAAGCAGAGACACAAAGAATGAGAGGATGAATGTGAAGTCTTTGACACTGGTGTGGTATCAGATGTAGACACTATAACGCTCAAGTCAGCAAGGTTGTGAAGGGAGAAGGTAAACAAAGAATAGGATAGGGTTGATAGAATTCACTGTTACCATAGGGTTGCGGCACGACAATCATCGTAGAGTGGTCAGAATTCAGCTTTACAATGTAATTCGGTGTTCGTAGGAAAATGAGAGATTGAGTGATGAAATAATGTAATTAGGTGTTTTTCTGTGTGTCCCTTTTGAGAGGGTCGAACTCGCTATTTTTAAAAGGCTAGGGAGGTTAGGCTTCCGCAAGACTCGGAGTCCTTTTCAGGGGTGAGCACCAGTTCTACGTCCCCAATCTTAAGGAGATCGTTGTAAGCCCGAGTTTCACGCTACGTGGCTGGAGACTCGAAATTAGTTTGAGACTTGGTCAGGGGATCAGATTTGTAGAGTCGACAACAGATCGTGCGACTGATGGGTCAAAGCTTGGGTTGGCCCAACCCGTTGAGTGACCCAACTCGTAGATAGACCTACTTTGTAAGATGGCCCAGATCGTAGCGTGGATCTATTACGGGATGAGCTTTGATGAGGAAACAACCGGGTTGGGTCTTGGCATAGTGTTGACTGCTCATGGTCTTTGTAAGCCATTAATTATAAAGCCATTTAAATAAAATAAAATGTTTCTCTTTAAAAGCTGTGAGTATTCACAAACACACAGAAATCATTTGTTAAATAATTCATATTAAACAATTTCGTTAAGGTTAAATGAAATAAACCCAAATGAAAAGAATATTATATGTATATATAATAAATTTTTCAAATTTGAAAACGTGGATAATTAAGTCCCATAATTCTTTACATTATTGACTATATAATTGACTATTATTGTAAATTTATAGGTTTTATGTGACTACTTTTTATTCAAAAGGTTTTTACCAAATTGATTCAAACTCTCATTTATTAGTGAAATAGGTCAAATATATGAGATTTTACTAAACTACTCATCTTTTTACAAGACGCTTTATCTAAACATTCCGATATGGCCGTATTCAAACTTTTCTGGTCCACCCCATACTTCTCACTTATCCTTCCGTTGTTGAATAGTTTTTTTTTTTAATATCAAACGAACCTCTCCAAAAGCTAATTCAATGTGGTAGAGTTCCCTTTTTTTACCATCGGTTTCGCCTTTTCTTAGTGTGATTTATATGTTATGTATAGCCGTGCCTAAGGGTATATAAGTTGAAGTAGATTCATTTTTTAATCTATATCAAATATCAACGCTATTGTTAAGTTACAAAAACAATCAGCCTAGCTAGTTGAATCAATAAACATAGACATGCAATGCAAACAAAACCACGTGAGGAAAGTAGGGTTTAAAGTCAAGATGGGGCTCCCATGTAAAGACACCAGTGAGGCAAGCAATAAGGTGATTAGTTTTCTAAATGATATTTGTTTAGATGGAGAATTTATCAATACATTTTCTTATTGATTTTCTACATACATCTACCTGTACCCCCTTGCCGCCATCTTTTTAATTACCTTTTGAATTACATGAACATGCCAGGAATAGGATAAACATGCGGATTTGATAATCGAGATATATATCAAAAGGATATGTTAAATAATTTCAACTTTATTAAACAGGTTGTTGCTTTCGGGTGAGAAAAATTTGGTAGTTCATTAGATTGTGTTATTCTTTGAATATTGTATAGTTTTTTAATCTTCATCATGCCTTCTAGGAGTAGTTTAATTAATTTAATTCTCACCAAACTTCGATTGTGTTATTCTTTGAATATTGTAATTAGACGACAAATTTGACTAGGACAAAATTAGCCTAGGAACAAGTAACGGGGTGATTAAGTTAATATATCAAATTAGGAGCATTACTTGTCTATATATATAGATAAAACTTTTAACACAAGAAAGCTTAGAGAAAAACTAAATTGGACCAGGTTTATAAACCTAGTAACAAGTAATAGGGAGATTTCCTTTCTAAATTCAAAGTTAATTTATCAGATCAATTAGGAGAATTACTTCTTTATATGAATAAATAAAACTAAAACTCTTCACATCAATAAGAAAACTTTTACGTTAATGATTTCCTTTCCAACCAAATTGAGAAATGGCTTATCTAATTGAATCTTGAGCATAAACCCTCGATATATATATATATATATAGCAAGATTTCGTGATGAATTGATGGTGTTGAAGTTGTCAATCAGTGTGATAATTAAATTAAAACCGATTTGCCACGCCTTAGACAAGTATATTTATTATATCATAAATGTTCATTACAATAACCCAATTCACAAGCAATTAAAGAAAGAAAGATATTAAAAGATATAGGGGGTCCCTCTTACTTGATAATCTTTTGACTCTTGGACTAGGGTTCTAATAATATTTTATCACAATCAAACAATACCAGTGGACCCTTCTCTTTCAAAGACCCTTCTATAAATAGAGGCCATTTCTTACACTTACTTGAGCAAATTATCCAGCTTTCTTTTTAGGTTTTCTATCGCAGTTGAAGCTTTAAAAATATATTACATTATTAAGAATGGCTTTCTCCAAGACTTTCCTTGTTCTTGCCTTAGCTTTTGCTGTTCTCCTCGTCTCCTCTGAGGTCGTCTCTGCTCGTGAGAGCACCCAAGCCAGTAAGTTAATTTCTCACCCTCTTGATTCAACCAATTGTATACTTCAATTGATCTCAAGAATGTTTTCACGTAGTTAACTTATTCAATCTATCTCTGCCGTATTATAATGTTTTGTGGGTTAAATAAGTTCAAGTTAACAAACATTTATTAAGTTTAATCATAATATACATATGATCTCTTTTGCAGGTGGAACCAACAAGGTTGACCAGGGGTACGGGGACGACCATGGACATGGACATGGACATGGGCATGGTCATGGTCATGGTGGACATGGAGGCCATGGAGGATACTCTGCCGATGAAACTAAAGGTGGAGGGAACTAGAGAAATTTTAGTTTCTTAAATAAGATTGTGTAGCTTTTCATTTTGAAAGTGTGTGTCAATTAATAAGCGTGCTCGAGGACCTGGGGTTGAATGTTTCACATTATAATACTGCAGAGACAGATTAAATACGTTAACTATGTGAAAACATTCTTGAGATAGATTAATTGAAGTAAACAATTGGTTGAATCAAGTTCAAGTTAACAAACATTTATTAAGTTTAATCATAATATACATATGATCTCTTTTGCAGGGGACGACCATGGACATGGTCATGGTGGACACGGACACGGTGGACACGGTGGACATGGCGGCCATGGTGGAGGGAACTAGAGAAATTTTAGTTTCTTACAAGCTCAAATAAGATTGTGTAGCTTTTCATTTTGAAAGTGTATGTGTCAATTAATAAGCGTGCTCGAGGATCTGGGGTTGAATGTTTCATATTAAGGGAGCATGCATAGTTGTGTTTGTTTGAGTTCGGCTCGCTTTTGTATTCGTATCACTCCATCTTATAATAAGTATGTGTCTTTGAAACTTTACCTGTGGCCTAATTCAGCTTATAACTCTGCATGATTAACCAAATTATATATGGCTTAAAAGATGGTCTTCTGTTAACTTTAACGTTCAAATTAATTTGAAAATTGGGAATGATATTGTTAGTTTTATCCTAAACTCAAAATCAAAGGACAAATATAATACAAACTCACCTTAATTTTGAAACTGAATAATAACACCCCCAATCTTCGAAGTTAAACGATAATATTAACAAAAAGTAGGGGTAATATTGTTAGTTTCTAAAATTAAAGAGGAGAGAGTTAATTAATAAAAAATTAAAGTAGGGGTAATGTTGTTAGTTTCTAAAATTAAAGAAGACATATATTTTTATGTCATAGATAAGGGTAAAGGTGTCAATGGGTCGGGCCGGCCCAAGGCACGACACGAAATTGAGCACGGCACGACCCACTATAATTCGTGTCTTGCCCGGACCTTAAAACTAGGCCCGCGGGCCGGTAGGACACTGCAAGAAATATTTAAAAAAATTAAAAATTAAAAAACATTAAAAAAAATTAAAGAATATATAAATGAATGAAAATGAAGATGCATGATATTTTTTTTAAGTTGATTGTATTTGTATACTTATATTTCTAATGGAGATGTAATTGTTAATGTTAATTATTAATCTTAATTTCTAAGTTTTTATTTGTAATTTATATAAGTTATAACTTATAAGTAATAAAAAGTGTTGAAATTCAATTAATATTTTAATGTCTCATTATTTTATTTTTATAATGAATATTATATATTATAGTAGTTATTAATAATAAATCAACGTTATCATAATTTATAAATATTTTAAAAAAATTTAAAAAAAATTAAAGAAAGACCTACAAAGTATGACACGATACGATATATAACAAACCGATTCCACCAACACCTCTAGATAAGGGAGTGAGTCATAAAATTAAAATATATATATATATTTGACAGCTGTGGGATTTGAACCCACGCCCTTTCGGACCAGAGCCTAAATCTGGCGCCTTAGACCACTCGGCCAAACTGTCTCACTAGTCATTTAAATTGAGACAATAAAGATAACTTTAAGTATCAATGTTGCTTGGTCCCTATTGATGTATTTTTGTCTACTAATGTGGGAACATGTAATGGAGTGTTAATTACATTTCCAGATAGAGTAAATATTACATTTACCAACATAGTTAGTTACTGATCTCAATATTTGACTATGAAATAACATATATCTAGGATTGATTTGCTTACCTATTTGTGGGTAGCCTAAATGATTAAGGAAAATTAGAGATACTGTGGTTAGGAGCATAATTTCATGTTCGATTCTCCATTTACGTATCTGTGATTTAAGTGGGGGTCTGTGATAGTAGGTTGTTGTGCTAGTCTCCCTCAAAGATAGGAGCACGATCTCAATTTCGATTATTCATCTAAGAATCTATGATTTAAGTCGGAAGTCGTGGTGGTGGGTTGCTGCACTAGTCTTCCATGAGGATTAGTCGAGATACACGTAAACTAACTGAGACAAATTGGTTTAAAAAAAAAACAACGTGATTTAATTAATAGGAGGCTGTGACAGTGGTGGGTTATTGTGCTAATCTCTCATGGATTAGTTGACGTACGCATAAACTAACCCAAACACCTTGATTTAAAAAAAAAACAAAAACAAAAATGAATTGATTTGCTTAAATGAAAACTTCACATGTAGTGGATTGCTACACTAATCTCCCTGAGGATTAGTTAAAATGCGTATAAACTAACTCGGACACTTTAGTTAAAAAAAAGTTAAATTTTCTTAAATGAAAACTTCACAAGTAATAAATCTTTAGTGACCAATTGATGCAAGTCATCAATCAATGCGATAGATGATTCTCTAAGTTAGTTATAAAACCCATTATCTTGCTCCCATATAACTCTTTTCATCACCACAAGCCATTTCTAAAAATGAAAAAACGAAAATTAAGACTCCCCGTGCGGCCGTACCCCTTGTCACTTGCTCAATTTTGCCTCTCTTCACTCCTACGTTTAACTTAATTAATTACTTTATTTACATACATTTCATCATAATCAAACAAAAATTATGAACCCTTCTGTAAGTTTTCTTTAATCTTCCCCTCTAATTTTCTACTCAACCAAGTTGTATAAATAAAGGAATCATATTTTACTTACTCATCCAAGACTTGAGCAAATTTAATTGATTTTCTTTTAGATTGTGTCTAATTTGCAACACAACAATGGCTTTCTCCAAGACTTTGCTTCTTCTTGGCCTTGCTTTGGCTATTGTTCTTCTTATCTCCTCTGAGATATCTGCTCGTGAGCTTCATGAGACAAACCAAGCCAGTAAGTTAATTTTCTAGCTAATTAACATCCCTTTTTTGTCCTTTTATTGCTTGTGATATATATATAAACAATAGCTTTAGTTTGATTTTTTATTTTTTGGCAGAGAATAGTTCAGGAACCGACGTGGAAGAGTCATCCAACAATGGTGGTGGGCCTGGTGGCAACTATAATGGAAAGGATTGTGGGTGCAGCACCCACGGGAACGGAAAAGGGCAGGGGCAGGGACAAGGCGACGGGCAGGATGAACATGAAGGTGAAGAGGAGTCTGAAAGTGAAGGTAAAGGTGAAGATGAAGGTGGTGAGCATGAGGAAGAGGAAGAGGATCAGGAACATGAAGAAGAAGAAGAAGATGGAGATGACTAAAAACAAAAACCCTCAATGGGACGCTCTTTATATAAACGAATGTCGCACATGCAGCAAGCAAGAATAAGATTTAGTTGGTTAAAGCTTCTGAAAGTTGAATAATGGTGTGTGAAAATAAGTGTGTTTGTGTTAGGTTATGTCCTCATGGCCGCTAGTTATTTCGATGTGTGTTCTTTGTACTGTGAGTATTGATTCTTATTACAATTAAGTAATAATAAAGTGATGTTTTATATATTAATTTTAGATTCCGAAACAGGACTGTTTATGGTTAAGTATTATGTTACATATTGTGCAAAGACAAAACTGTATTTAATTATCCAAAACACTTGTTTTTGTTTTAATATTTTAGGATGTTTATTTTATTATCTTGATAAAATGTTTTAGATCTACATCAAAATAAAATAAATAATCATGATGAGTTAGATATTTATTTAGTATATATTGCAATTAACATATATACATATCATATGAATTAAAAAATAAATATAATGGAGTTTAATTTCCTCAAATTATATAACATCTAAATTGGGAAAAGAAATATGGCGTCGCCCGGACTCGAACCGGAGACCTTCAGTGTGTTAGACTGACGTGATAACCAACTACACCACGACACCAAGTTGCGAAGTGAGTTTGATTTTTATATATATAATTAATACAGTATAAGGTGCAAACATTGCTGGCATTATTATTATTCCAGTCCCTTGAGAGATAGTGAACTACAAAGGCACCCGTGATTTTTGAAAAATATCATATACACTCTCATATGGTTTTTTTTTTTTTTTTTTTTTTTTTTTTAGACTTAAATATAATTTCAAACAGGTTAATGATAATATAAATGGGTATAGAATACTTTTAAAATACAATAATATTATACATACATAATTTTTCATACATCATTATGTGACAAAAGATGATTGGGTGAAAGTTTACTTTTTTAAATATTGTGAATGTATTTAATATTTGCACTATCTCTTTAAGGGATTGGGAATACTAATTAACCCTAGTAAATTATAGATTTCAAAGAGTGAGTTTATATTTACCAATAATATTTTCCTAAATTTAACAATGAAACAAACATTCAGGTAAATGCTTGAGCCTAAAAACTTCAATTCCTGTAAGTTATTAATCATTATGATGATGATTCTCTAAGTTAATTCAAAAATTAATTTACGTATGCATGCATGATCAGTCACCTCACTTCGTTTAATTAATTGCTTTAGTGTACAAATAAATTTTCATAAGAATCCGAACAAAAATGGTGGACCCTTCTCTTGAATCTCTCTCTCTTTTCTGTTCTTATGAAAGTTGTATAAATAGAGAGCATCACGTTGCTCTTATTATTCATCCGAGACTTTGAGCAAACAAGTTTAATTTAAGTTCTTCACAGTTTACATTAATCGTTTCTACTAAGACTTTGCTTCTTCTTGGTCTTTCATTTGCTGTGGTGGTTCTTATCTCTTCTCAGATCTCTGCTCGTCAGCTTGCTGAAACAGCCCAACCCCGTAAGCCTCCCGCAGTCCAGCTACTTAACCCTCTTAGTTATAACTTACCAGCATAACACACTTGCCCAATTCTGTTAATAACTCTTTTTTATTGGTTACTAGTACTAATGTTTTCTTTGATGTTTGATCTCTTTTGCAGAGAAGAGTACTGGAGAAACCAATGTGAAAGAGTCCAACCTCCAACCCCCCCCCTCCCCCTTCCTGTTGGGTTCTTTATAATATGGTGCATTAGTGTGTCAAAATAAGCAGTTGCGGAAACGGCTGAGACCAGAACTGCAATGACCAAAACAATTCCGGCCACGGAGGTGACCATGACCATAACCATGATGACGATCATGAGGTTGACGACGATGATGAAGATGGGGATGACTAGACAAAACATAATTTCCCCCCCTGTTGGGTTCTTTATAATATGGTGCTTTAGTGTGTCAAAATAAGGTGTCTGTAAACCAAATTTTGGTGTGAATAAATTTGATGCCATTAATGTCCATGGGAGAACATGCATGGCTTCACTCATTGAACAATTTCTTCTTTGTACTTCTACATTTTATAAACAATAATGTGCCATAAGATTTGATATCTCTCTGTAATTTACTATCAATTGAATTCGTAAGTATCAGTATCAACAGTCCTAACTCCATGCTTAGAAGTAAGGTCAATGATAAGCAACTAGTAGAAATGCTTTACAAAGAAAGTTGAAAAATCTCTGATATTGAAGAAAACGCCGAAGATTCGTTTTTAAGCACTTTAAAATGTACTTTTGACATTTACTGTTAGTAGCAGGTGTTAGAAAGTTTATAACAGTTCCAGTAATAGTCTACAAGGGAAAAACTATGAAGGAAGATCTTTAACTCATAATTAGATTAGATGAACATACAACATGAATTTTCCGGTTGAACAGAGAAACAAAAAAAAATTTGAATTACTGTAACGGGAAAGTGGAGAAGGTGGTGAGGAGCTGCCTATTTTTTTTTTTTTTTTTTTTCCTTTTTTTGGTTCTTTGGGTTGGTCAAGAGAGCGTGTAGAGGCAAGCATCGCTTTGAAATATCAGAATCTGAACTCAGGATCGACATCCATTGCCCAAGCAAACTTTGCTAGAAGAGACTTGTTGAATATCTGCACAAAGTTAATTGATAATAGATGATAAAGTGATTCAAGGGCAACATGCAGTAATACATCAGCATGGTTAAAATCAGATGCAATTTAAGAATTGAGTCCAGTTAGAAGAAAGGCGATAAAGTTGGGAAATTTACTTTATCCTGAACTCAATTGTGGAAGTAGTTTACCTTCTCAATTGGAACTTCATGTCGCTTGCACCATGCAACTGTGATCCTAGGGTCAAGGTAATTGATCTTGGATGTGCCCAGCGCCACAGTTTTCAAATCCTCTTTGGACTTCATATCTCGTTCCATTTTTTCAATCTTCACATTGGTTTGAGCTATTTTCCTCTCTATCCTGTTTATTAAATCATAAACAATAATTTAACATCATAAGAAAATGCATTAAGAGCCCAAAAATATGGTTGCCAGTTATATTACGCTTCAGGGGTCAGGTTTCTCTTTCGCTTTCCATCAGAATCCTTCAATGGGGGCTTCCCTTTTCTAGCCCTGTCCAAATCAATTTTCAGGTCCTTCAGAACAGCCTACAAGCAAAATTACAGAGTCAGTTCCACCACTGCAAGTTCTGGGAGGAACCAATGAAGTTTCAAAAGCATGTTCAGAAGGGGCTTGACTTGACCGCATCAAGCACCAACCCAACACCAAGAATACAACACATCCCTATTTTTCATCAGAAATTTTATCAACAGGTAGCCAAAAAATAAATATTTTCTACCAATGATATTTCTCAACCATGAGAGCTATAAATTTCCCATTGATCCAGGAGTGGTCATTACCTTGAGCTCTTCTATTTTCTCAGTCAACCTTGTCATCTGTGCACCATGTGTTTTGGAAACAGTCCGCTGATGATTACAAATAATTGCAACCTACAGCAAGAAAAAAGTGATATTTATTGATGCCATAATAGTTACTCATGATAGGCATCATCACCATTTGCCAAGTAATTCTTTTTTAGTACCCGTCTTTACCTCTTTGTTTGCACTGTTATAAACAACAATCTTTTCCGCAACATCACCTTCTTTAGTCCCCCTGCTCAACTGTATAAGGCAAAACAATATTCAGAAGGGATTATATCATAGCAGGAAATTGAAGAAAATCCTATAAAGATCAAGCTATATAGAAATACTAAATAATCTCTTATGTGTCAAATCATAAAATGATCAAACAAAATTTTCAATCACATGGTTAAGGCCAAGTAAAACATAACGCCTAACTTCTAATGGCTTTTAATGCTATTACTTAACCGCAAAAATATTTGGAAATTTTCATAACACAATTATATGCCCACAGTAATCATGTTTGGCAATAACTTCTTTCAAACACATTAACTAGGTAAACCATTGATATCTAGTCAATGAAGTCACAAAGAAATTCCAGTCTCCAGCTAACAACTTACCATCTCATCCAATGTGATTGAGGCATTATATGTACGGAAAACTTTTGCTGTCAGGCCAGGCATGAGTTCCTTCAGATGAGCATTCAGTTTAGCTGTATCCAGCTTGTCAAAAAGATCATCATTTTGCTTCTTTCCTGGAAAAAAAGAAAACACACGCATAAGCTACAATAATAAAATAAAATAAAAAACATGTGTAACCCAAAGTGATTGGCCATTTACTCACCAGTTTGAAACTGCCCAATTGCCTTGTACACAAGAAGCTCGACTTCGACTGTGTTTACATATTGAATTGAATCTTTACCAAGGAAGTCAAACTGATTGATCAAACAGGAATACACATATTAACACTTCTAGCTAGAAGCCTACAAGGGGGTGTGGAATATTATTAGCTAGGAAGTGAAAAATTGAACTTCTACAAACTTCATTAAGTTTCCCAGCAAAGGTACCAATTTCTCTCAATCATTCTGCTCATAACTTTCCCAATCTTGTATTTATAAAATAAAATGCACTAATGTTGAATCTTGTGAGACATGAGCAACCATACCTTTAACTTATTTGGAGGGATACACTCTACATTCCCCACTTTCAATGTACAGCAACCAACAGTATCAGCTTCATCATCATCCTGCAGAAATCAACCAAAAAAGAAAGAGAACCTTGATAACCTTCTTATAAACAGAGCAAATGAGAAACCTGTCCGACTAACAGATATCAGAATTTGGGCAGCCCAAAATGCAGAAGAGATATGCAAGCACCACATATAGAACTGTGGCACAAGTTCCAAGAACGCACAAAGAAACAAGAAAAAAAAACCAGCCAAAAATCAGAAAAGTACAAGGTATCCAACACTATCAGACAGTAGATAAATATACATTCGATCCCCAATTAACAATGACAAAAAGAATTGAATATAACTCAATGCAATCCAAAAGCACAGAACAAAACAAGGTTAAAACAGTTCAAGTTTTATCTAGCTGAAACAGAACCCAGTATATAAATGGAACTCAATTCGGAAAAGCTGGTTGCAATGTGAAAAGGCACAGAAGGAACAATGAATGATACTCGTCATAAAACTTTGAGCTGCTCATAACATCTTTACACCTAGGAATAAAACCAAACCTCTACACCACACAAATCAATCTAATGGAAGAGATACCATACTCAAAACTATCAACAGAAATATATATATGATACACACATATAGAATACCTTCTCATTACCCGCCCTAAGAGCTAGTTTATCAATAAGATAGGTTGCAACTGCTATTTGCCTCCTTGTAACATCTTTGCTAGTAAAATCCTTTGTGTATGCTGCTCTAATGCTCTCTATGTAATCCTGCACTTCAGCATAGAGTTAGCTACAGCAAACTCGTTACATATTAAAAAAAAAAAAAATAGCACAGAGAAATAACTTGGCTATCCAAGAACAGCAGAATGAGAGCCAAATTAACAGAAGCATGCAGGCGATTACCTTCAGCTTTCTTGCTTTCTCATATTTCTCTTTGTCACTTTGGCCCTTCAAGGAACTGCTAGCCGCCAGGAACACGTACTTGAATTCCTTTGGATTGATTGGATCATTCCAGAAAGCTAACCATGTAACAGTGTTATCATGCTTTACTTCCTTCCAGCTGCCAAGGTAAAATACCTCAGGAGTTACAAAAACCTAAAGAATAAGAGTTCCTAAACCTCCCAAATATCTGAAATATAAAACGCCTCTCCCTTCCCTTCCCCCCTGAAAAATATTGAGAAATAAACCTTTCACCGGGGATAGGACATTCGGGAATCGGGGCGTCCTTCCCAATATTTATGGTAATGTCACTTGGACGAATGCGTTTTTTCAGCTTCCCCATCTATTAAGAAAAAAAACCAACCAAAAAAAAAAAATCAATTTTCTTCATAAGCAGTAAGAACTAGTGCAAATTTAAACAATAACAATGATATAACACCAATCATATTTCAGTAAACAGCCCTTAATTCTCAATTGTTTATCAAAAGATGCCAGCAGAACCTTTGGATGCTCTCCCCTGCCTCGAAACAGCCCAGGTGGTTCAGCTCTGAAATTCCCAACCTGAGATACATTATCAATCAGTACCCATGCTCTAGAAATAACAAAAATTAACTACTCAAACATATATTCATACACTTCAGGCAACAACACATACATCAACTAACTATTAGCTGTAGTAAATAGCAATCAAAACACATAGGCGAGAGCACTAGACCATGATATAAAGTGACAGCAAAACAGATCATATGAACCAGAGAAGATAGCCAAAGAACCGTTTCATCTCGATACTTGGAGTAATCATATTTCAAAAGTATAGGTCAAAAAAGACAACCTTAAACGCAGGAAGCCTCCTTAAAAAGAAAGGCATCATGGAAATAAAAACCAGTGAATGTAAAAAGATATAGGGCAAAGGGGTCCGCAAAGACAGACTCCACACAGTGGTTGCCATGGCAGAATGGCATCACCTCTTAACCTGAGGATAATGTTGCTAATCCCACAAAACGGAGTCTAATGGGCTTCAGTCTACCTCAACAAGAAAAAAAATCAATCAAACACAGAAGAATGTCTGAAGGCTGTTTTCTGAATAGGATTCATCATTTACTACTACTTGGGTAAGTCAATTACACTAACTAGGAGTGAAATGGCTAAAACAACAAAGAGTCCATGGATAAATCAAATCTATAGACAGTAACAGAGACTTCAGAGAAAAAGATAAAAATAGTAAGATAAAAGGTAACCTTCTCTTTGACACCATCAACGATAGCCCACATATATTTCTCCTCTTGCTTCATTTTCTCTTCTTTCAAGGTCTTCTTCTCCTACAAGAACAGACACTTTTACATTAGTTATTATCAAGCAGAAAAATTATATAAATTCTGTCAGGAATAAGAAGATTAAAGTACAAATCTTGGTTTCAATACAGAACTACTAACAGCAGCCATAATGTAAACACTGAAATGTAACCGAATCTTAAGACATTTGTAATTACCATTGCATTTCAAATCAGGAAGATCAACAGAGGAAAAGGAATTAGATTCCATTCAAGTAAGGAGCAAGATAGATGGTTTTCAGAGTTCAAAAGCAGGAAACCAAGAAATAAGAGATAGAATCCAAAATTTTAGTGTTAAAAAAAAAAAATAGTGCACTAGTTATCCACTACTACAAAAATAACCCATCTAAAAGGGGTCAAAAGCTTAAATAAACAATTTTGTAAATCTCTAGTTAAAGCAATGAAGTATTTTATAAGGATTCATATACACAGTTAACTGTTTTACAATATTTAAGAGCTTAGTAATATGCAAAGATGTCATATTTTAAGGGAAGAATCTTCCATTGAAGCAATTGGAAGCCTGAAAACTCCATTGTAAATGCTTGATTTCAGACAGAAGGCATAATTTCCTCATGAACCAACAAACATACCAAAGTAAACAACTATTTACTCCTAAACTTTACACAGGAGAAACAAACGCAAAAATGTTATAATAAAATGAAAAATCAAGTGTTGTATTGGTGGTCGAGGTCATTAGTAAGTGCCATGTGAGTAAACTAGTCAATAAGATGCAGAATGGCCAATGAGAGGAAGGCAAGAAATTAAAAACGATGGAAAAAAGGAAACATTTACAGAGGCGAGGAGCCTAATATTAACTCAACATTTTGTCATTTTGCAAGTCAAACCCAAGAAGTTTTTTGAGCGCGACAAACTTACTTCAGAAGTCATCTGTTTCTTTTTCTCCTTCTGCTCCTGATGCCAATCAAATATTGGCTTAAAATCACAATCTGTCAAATTCTGAATTACATGGTTTTTCCCCAGCAATTTACGCCAGTCAGTCCAAAAGTTCTCTTTGAATTTTGGTTTCTGCATGTAATCGGTTTCTAGCATCACTGCATACATTGTTGCAACCTGCAGATTTAAGAGATCATATGTAAAACAATGAACTTGAAGTAAGTATGATGTAACAATGTTGATATCATCTCGCAAATGCAATTGTGGACAGGAATGCAGGAATGAATATAAAATTCAAGCATCCAAATGACAGTCTTTGAGAAAATGAGAAAACCTCCTCTTGTTCAGGAGTCAAATCAACTGGTTTCCCCTTGTAGAGCATCTTAACCCCATGAGGTGTGTATGGAGGTGGAAAAATGACACCATTATGAACCAGAGTAGTCCATTTTTTCTGCCCATCACCAGAGCTAGGAAGCATTTTGGTTGATTTTGAATATTTTGAATTTTTTATTACTTTCTTGGACTTCTTGTTAATTTTCTTTGATGAAGAAGAAACGGCTTTCGTTACTTTTATCGTCTTTGCAGGAACTGCTTTTTTATCTGATGATATTGTTTTCTTCATTCTCTGGGCTATTGGAATATGGTCATCATCATCTGCTTTCTGTTCTGCTTTTACTGTTACTTGTTTAACTTTCATTTCTGTAGAAGTATTGGAAACCTTTGGCTTTTTAGCTGATGATGTAGCTGATGAACCCACCTTATCTAAGGGTCTCTTAATTGACCCCAAGGAAGACTTTTGCTGCTTGTACAATGTGGTCGAACCATTTTGCTGAGGTTTTGAAGTCAGTGGTTTCTTTTCATAAGGATCAATAGGCTTCCCACCTGATGTTCCAGCAGAGGGCTTGGGGAACCTTGACGATAATGGAGCTTCATCATCAGAATCATCAGGAGCACTTTTAACATTAACCTTAGATATTGGTGATGCATCAGCTTTAGGAGCATTGAGCCCTCTATTGGCATTGTTATTATTTCCCTTAAGTCTAGCACTCAAGGGTTTGTCGTCCTCAGAATCCTCATCATCATTTTTCAGGCCATTACGAACTGAATCATCTTCCTTCTTGACTGAAGTTGATGCATTTGGCCGTGGTGATTGTTTTAACCGATCATCAAATGGACTTGGAGTCTTTGAATTAGGCACAGGTGACTTCACTGGTGAACCCTTGGCAGATGAAGACGATGCTTTTAGACTCGGTGGAGGAGATCTCATAGGAGATGCCTTGGAAGATGGAACTGTTGTCTTACCCTTCTGGGCATTGGCATTTTGACCATTGGCTGTGGATGATGATGGTCTTTTCCCTTCAGGATTCACTTGGTTTTGCTTACCGGCTGTGTTACTCCTTTTGAAAACTACTGGACCATCATCATCATCATCATCAAAATCATTGACCATGTTTGGTTTAGTAGAAGCTTCAATAGCCATTATTACACGACACGATTTGTTGGCATGTATGTCACAATTCTGATAAAAAAAATACCAATATTACAACCAAAACCCATGTAAAGCACTTTAGACATTGTATACTGCTACAAACAAATAGCTCCTATGATATATATTCCATCAAAAATTGAATACATTGAGCAAAAACCATAATGCTATTATATTCAACCAATAACTCAATAACTAATACTATAACCAACAACCGGTAAACAAAACTCTACTCAGCAAAACCCAAATGCAACAAGGCAGCTCTCTCATCAAAGAAAAGAAAAGACGAACAAGAAGTTTAGATTTGGTTCAATTTATCCAATTAAAATTACACTAAGCTGAACGTATCAGGGATAACATTAAGAAAAAAGCTAATGGGCCAATCATTTTTATCTCTGTTTCTGCAACTACTAGCTGTAAACAACAAATACAATACAAACAGAACCGCAAAAAAATTAATTGGAGAACTAAAATAAGGAGAACTTGCGCAAAGAGAACTTTGAGAAATGAACAAAAATAAGCATACCCAGAAGCTGAAGCTAAGAGTAATAGTTTATTAGATAGAAAAAAAAATTTGGCAGAAACCCAGATGTGAAAAAACTGCAACAACTAAAAAATAATGCAAAATTAAGCTGAATGTTACAGTTTTAAACCGGGAAAAAAAAAGTTGGTGATTGTTAATAAGAAATTAGAAGGCAAAAACGAAATAAAAATTGAACCTTTCAAGGAACAGATCGAGCTGGCGATTGAGTAGATCAAATCGTCTCCTTTAATCTCTCTCTCTTTCGCTCTAGCTGTCGCTCGCTCTCTGCCCTTTGTGGTGGTGCAGATGATAAAAGCCAGAACTTCGAGCCCTAATGGATTAATTTGGGGGAAAAAGTACTGGGCCTGGGCCTAACTTGCTGAGATAGTTTTGGCCCAAAGGCCCACACCCGTTTCACCTAAATGCCTAAAAGCCTGATTTGGATATCTACATAGCTTCGGCACACTCGTCCTATGTGTAAATTAGTTTGTACAAATAAGTTTTAACGATTTGTATATGAGTAATACTATACATACAATATTTTCATACAATATTTTTTATACAATCTAATGTGACACAAAATTATTATGTAAAAATTTATTTTTAATTTAAAATCAGTCAATCATATTTTGTCACATGAAGTTGTATAAAAATGTTGCATGTGTAGTATTATGTTTTATACATTTGCTAGTGCTTCGTAACTAATGTTATAAATACAATTTTACGTGGCATTATTTTTCTATTATTTACCATTTATTCACGTTTATTAAATAGTTATTTAATCGACCTTTTACATACATTCATTTTGTATTATATCAATTTGTATACAAGAACTTGTATTTTTAGTACTATTCTTATTAATTCATAAGAAAATCTCAACATATCTCTAAAATTTAATAGATAATTTATGGGCGAATCTGATAATTGAATCTCATCAATTCAACCAGATTATGCGAATCTAATTTTTAGTAGAATAAATATTAATTAATAAACATAATACAATTGAATTTGGTAGTTATAAAACCTTGAAATAAAACTACACTTAAAAAATTAGAATCTCGAGTTTATATCTCAACCTATATGGTTAACAAATCGATGTTACTTATCAACTACGAAAAAAAAAAATTACATATTTAGTCTATTCAACTATTATTTTATATATTTTCACATTCTCTTCTTAAATATTTTGTTACATTTATTTGTCTATTACTTGAAAAAATCAACCTTCATTCTTATAAAATAAACATGCATAGCTATTCAAAGGATTTTTAATCTTCCTTATTGTTACGAGAATTCGCAACAACACGAGATACTCAATTGGCCATGATGGAATTGAGTAAGATGTGAGCGTGATTAATAAAATCAATAAGAAACTAACAAATAAAGAAATAGAAACAATTTTTAAAGTGATTCGACGAGTCTTTTTCAAGTCTACGTCCACTGTTATTTTATTTCAAATGTTTTGCCTAACAAGATTTTCCAACCCAATGCAATGTTTTTTATCAAGGGGTATATACAATGAAAAGATAACTGATATTGGCGAAATTTTAGGGATCATGGCCAAACTTTTAGGAGATAATCCCATGATTATCCGGCCGGTGAGTAGGGGTTAATTTCGTGATCTTCGCATTGATTTTAGAGGATAAGACTTATCATTGATTTGGAGGATAACTACCCAACAGCTCGCTCCAATCTACTCATTGTTCCATTACTTGCTCCGAGCTATAGCTCGCTCCTGGTGATTGCTCGCTTCGAACTACAACTCACTCCAGGCTACTGCTTGCTCCAAGCTGATCGCGTATCATCACACAACATTTATCAATCACCATCTGAAAATTACCCATCTCATTTTCTTGATGTCAAATCCGCAAGCGTTTGAAATAGTGCAAGTAATAAAATTTGAGTAAACGGATGTCGAACCCTAGAGAATTACTAGTTACCAATTAACAAAATAAACCATTCTATTACTATTTGATGAATCAGAACTTTAAGGAATGAATCAATTAAAACTAACAATTTAAAAACAACTAAAAACTAACAAAATCATATCACAAAATAAAATTACTATTTATAACACAATACAACTAAACCTAGGGCAAAGACTTCACACTAATTCTACTCATATGTATTGACAATTATTGCTAATTAATATCATTAAAGTTTTTTGTATATGTCAAACTCCCTAGAATTCTAATAATTTTCTCTCGAACAATTACTAGATTAACCATTTATTATTAACTCAAGATATCTCTAAATTGGATTTAAGTCTTAAGAGATCATTACGCTCTATGAAATTTACCAAAGTCTCGTAGATTGTAGTGACTTATCTCTAGTATTCGCTCAACCTATGGTTTTATTACATTAGACCAACTAGATATCATCTATCAATCTCAACATAGTCCATTAGAACATTCAACTCTCGGTACCAAAAGAGTTGAAGCATTAAGAACCATAATAAACTTAGAAAAAAATTCTTAACAAATATTATTAATAATCAATCAACACATATTCATAAATTTGGACTACATCTTAGCCCTAGAAAATAAATTTAGTTCATCATTGTATTAAAAGAAATAACCATTGTAAAATTAAACAACATGAGTTCAAGAAAAGAAAATAAGAAAACTTCCCTAAGTGATAAATCAAAGCTCTGACAAATGTAGCTTTTAATCTTCAAAATTGCGGGCTAGACTCTTCTTCTCTCATCTCTCTCTCTAAAAGAATGAATAAAGACACTTATTTATATCACTAGGGTTGTAGGGTTGTGTTTCCCACAATTCTATTCAAACTAGAACTCAAAAACTTGGAAAGAAAATCGTAATACAATCAACGCAAAATTTCAGGAAAACGTCGTTGTGTCGCGGCATGAATTTTATTTTTCCTCAGCATATACACAAATCATGAACTTCAATTTTCCAGAAGCTATTTTGTCGCGGCATGAAGACATATGTGTCGCAACATAAAAAAGATTATCAGATCTGGGCTTGAACTTTCTGAATCTGATGAAGTCACCAACATATATATAAGTTGTAGACTTTTTCTTAGCTTCCCAAAACTTCAAGAATCGTCCCATTTCGGGGACTACAGCTCCAAAAATCATTGAAACATCGCAACATGCTCAAAACTTAAGCATTTTTTTATAGAATTACTATTCTTAACGAACATGACATAACTTCCTCGATTTAACTCTGATTCTCGAACCGTTTGTTCCTAGTATAGCTTGGAATGCATGGAGAAACAAAATTTTAAAACATATAAATTCATAGCATACATATTAGGGTTTTTTTTTTAAATCCAATCAAATTGAATTAATTAAGGTTCAAGCACGTTACCTTATACCCTAAACAACCTTGGAGCCTTTAATCTCAAGTGAAATTAACGAAAGAGAGTCCACACCAAGGAAAAGATGAAGAATTTGACCAAGAGAGAATTTTAGGGTTTTTTGAACTTTTTGAACTTGTTAAAAAATGCAATATTGTTTTCTTTATATAGGTGGATCAATAAACAATTCAATAATTGTTCATAGATGTCCTTTTGCAATTTCATAATTCTTTTAGAGTTATAAATAATTTCATAATTATGAAATTGGATTAACATTTAATCATTATTAACAATTTAATTCTTAAATTGTTTACGTAACAATTTAACCTTTAAATTGTTTATATGTTTACGATTACAACCCATTATTAAATCCAATTTAATATAAATAAAATGATTAATTATGAATTGAAATTACATTTAATTCCAATTAACAATTTAACCTTTAAATTTTTCATAATTACAAATATAATCCTCCATTGAATCCAGTTCAACGATAATAATATAAATGACTTTATTATCCTTGGTAGGTGCTAGTCAACCTTGGATAATCAATTCTCTTTGGCTATTCCTCCATTCTCCTTAATTTTTATGCGTGACTTCTTAGGTTCACTGAGGCCTAGCCGTAGGCCCAATATCGTAGTCCATTTTGATATGTTTTGTCATAAGTCATAAGTTATAACTCTTTATGAACGAAACTTCCACCGATTATGGTAGACATCTAACAATACTCCATAACCCTAAGTCACAATGAAGATATACTCCAATGAACCCTTTCATAATCGTGCACAGCGTGTAGTGTAATCCCTCTGTTGTCTAATCTCGATTAAGAATGGATTCATGGTTTGTCAAAATCTTTGTCTTAATCTTATATCAAATTGACAATTAATACATTTGAAACATGTCACCATGAAGCAACCTTTCAGGTAACATTTTATATACCCCGATCGAATATTTCCCTTTCTAATGTATCTTGACATTTGTCTGGAAACTTGATATCAAGCTATACCAAATCAATCGATCCCGTCTTGACTATCACTTGTCTTCACACATAAATAACACATGGCCAAATCGACTTCTTACACATTGCATGATTAGCCTCGTGTTTAAACATCATATGAACCATATGTGTTTATGCATAATCCAACCATGATATCTCAGGACTAAGGATTAATAGTACATTAGTATGATCTTATGATGCATCATTGTCTACATTCTAAATGTTCATGTGATTCATCATAAATTGTCATATTCGATAAGTAGTTCACTAACTGTTTATCCATGTTAATGCCCTAGTGATATAACTTTTATAATCACTCACATTAATACCATCACATGATATTCAATGGAGGCATTCAATATGCCTACTATACAATATTATTGCCTAATTAATATTACTTATGTTTAGATTTTACATGTGAATTGTCCAAATGATACAAATCTTTAGAATATATAT
>WYDK02118157.1:12581942-12595499 GCA_009867345.2 Toxicodendron radicans
GTAAACCACTTTAAAAATCGTACTTGTTTTTCTTATCATTATTTTTTACACATTCATTGCTGATTAATCATTATCACGTACACATCAATTTTGATTTTGTCCAGGTTAATCATATCACTTTAATTGATACAGTTTTCTATATCAGCATAACTAAAATATTATAATAATCAAATGCAATATTCTGAGAAAATAGTAAAGGAAAAAAATTATAATTTAAATTAAATTAAACGCAAATGAAATTCATTGGTGAAAATAATTGATTTGACCAAACAATTTAATAAGGTGGGGTAAATTTGAAGTTAAAGTAACTGAACCTTGACGTGTGCGATGATGCATCGCCATGGGAATGTTTGGTTAAGATTGAAATCTTATCCTTAAACGGCTGCGATTATTTAGTAGTAGTGCTGTAGTGGTTACTTTCACGTCACACAATTCAATGATCCTCGACCATCTGATCTGATGTAAGCGATTACATCTGCATCTTAGAAAGTTGGAACGGAATTGAACTATAATAACGGTCCACTTTTGATGTTTACTTTTTGTTCACGTTCAAAATTTTATATTAAGGATTTGTTTTTACGCTCCACCTGAGAAACATATTTGCTTATTGTCTATTTTGGGTTTATGCCCACAAGAATTTGCTTTTAGATTTTAAGAAAGACTTACGTTTGTACAAATTTATTTTTAAGTTTCAAGCAGACAGTCATTCGCTCAAAACGCGTCTAATTAATTAAGACCACTCAAATCTTATATACAGAATTTTATCCTCATTCGTTAGTCAAATATAAGATGTGATAGTTAATGTGTTAATTAAAGGTCACAAAACATCTCTTAGAATCATGCTAATCTTTGTATTTACCAGTGACATTGAACATAGAGCAAGAAGGTGATTCATGAATCCAAATTTGGAGGTGGAAAAAGAAAAGAAGAAAAGAAATAGATAAAAAGGGTGAGTCAAAAGCTTTACTGATTCAGTCACTAATGGCAGGGCCCTCAAGTCACAATCACTTTGAGGGGCTTTTTCTCAACCAAGTGCTGACCCTTCAAAAGCGTGAACAACACACTACCATCTATCTATAGATTATACATCGACTTCTTAGCTTCTTTGGGGTCAATAACAACTCTTTACAAAAGCAATTCTGATAATTTTTAGAAGATCTTTCTAATGATGTAGATAATATGAAAAGAGAGGTTGAGATATCACTTCTGAAACATTTTATCCTACCGATTTTATATGAGAAATTTCTGTGTAAAAATCCTGCACTTTGAGGCAAAATATTTTCTTCAAACTAATGAATAGCAATATTATATTCCTCATACTTTATGAGATATTCTTGATAGGAATTGGAATAAAGCTCAGGCATAAGAGCACTTAAAATTTTTGGACTTTTCATGACAGTGTAGCTCACCAGAGAGTTGAAGGCTGAGTGTGCTGCAGAATCAAGCAGCATCAGAATTCTTTTGTATTTGATTAAGTGCTGGTGGCCTAGATTCGCATATCACTTGGTGGAGAAAGATTGGAGGTGTGGAGTTACTTCTATTTCTCAACAGGGTCAAGCCCTGTGAGGCTTAAGAAGTTTATGTAGCTTCAATGCAATCTGGGGAAGTTATGCATGAACTCGGAAATTTTAGTCTATTTGTAAGAGTTCATGGAAATGATGGTATCAGTATCAAAGAAGACACTCATGAATGAGAATTGAGAGATAAAGTGGAAGTTACTCGGTTCATCATCAATCAAGCTTGCCTCAGAAATGGTTTATGTGGAAGATAAAAAAATTATCTCATGAGTGAAGTAATGGCATCAGGACTGCAGCTGACTTGACGAATACAGTGCATTTATAAGTAGAAGAAAGAGCGAGCATCGTAATTTGCTACATGCACTATAATCATCCAAGAGAAACACAAATGCTTAAACGTGATCTGTGTCTTTCAACCTATGGTAAAAAATTAAGCTAAAACGTCTCCTTTTAATATTAAATTAATAATACTATGCCTAAGTGAGATCCTAAATTTCTCATTCCAAGTAATAAGTTTTGCTATTGACGTATAAATGAACTGATATAACCAATGACTTGACAACACCATTGACGATAATGCATCATTTGGAATCAGAAATTTGGAAACTGCTTGGTTATGCAACATACTTATAAAGTACATGAATTCCCACTTAGAGATCCAGATATCATGGAGAAACTTCAAGAAGGTTGCAAAGAATTTTAACTGTTTTACTATTGCATTCATAAAGAAAAAGTTGGCATTGAAATGAAGGCAAGAGAAGAAAAAGCAAATATCTCTTTCTATTACATGGTTTAACAGGCAAATCTACAATTGATAGCTAACTGTGAAATGGAAATACATCAAAAAATTATAGAAAATGCAAGAAGTTTACTTATGCTGTAGCGCTGCTTCTTTAGAGCTTGACCTCTACATCAACTCCTGCAGGAAGGTCGAGTTGCATCAAAGAATCAATAGTTTGAGCAGTTGGGTATAAAATATCAATAAGGCGTTGGTGAGTTCGGATCTCAAAATGGAATCTAGCATCCTTGTGCACATGTGGGGATTTGAGAACACAGTGTATTCTCTTCTTGGTTGGTAATGGCACAGGACCCATGGTCTTTGCATTGGTAGTCCTTGCAGCATCCATTATCTGCTTGCACGAGTCCTCAATTAGGGGCACCCAGTAAGACCTAAGTTTGATTCTGATCTTTTGCTTTGGTGCAATCTGAGAACAAAAGCATTTGGAAAATCATGAAATTTCTCCTTAACAAAAGGTAAGCAACGAAAATGACACAACGACCAGAGAAAATAGCCAAACATTTATGCCACAGAAAACTCCAGGATCCATTGATTACTCCAAAAAGCTCCCTTTCCAGAATCAATGACTCATGAAATATTTGTTGATAGCAATCAGGTTGGAATTCTATAGATGGCCAAGAACTAGTAGTTGAAAACCAACTTTTGAAAAGAGATGATACCCATTTGGATTATTAAAAGGTCATGATCTTTCATATTATGGAAGCCAAAGAAACTAATTAGGTGGAAAATTCACAAAGTCCTCATAAACATCAACTCAGTTTAGCATCTGCAAGGATTTCACAATGAACTGGAAAGTGGTGGCAAGATAAAAGATGCAATATTGAATGGGAAAAAATGAACATAATATACAGCACAAAACGTATTTGCTGTCTAAATGAAAGCTTCTGGTACACCAATTAGTTGAATGCATTGTCTAGAATGCAGCTATCTACATTGAGTTTTCCAGATGCAAAACCACTAGTTGAAAACCTAGCAAGGCAAAGGTACAACTTGAAGAGACATCTTATATAGAAAGAAAGTTCAAGGATGTTTTGCCAACCTAAGATGGTGCCAGTGACTGACATTATTTTTAGACTGAATAAAAGGTGCATACAACAACTAGAACACTTTTCCAATAAGTCAATATGATAGGTTAGGTCACGTATAATCCTTAAGCAAGAAGTAAAATCTTTAACTAAGCTAAACAATCAAGAAGAAAGATAGATTTAGAAAGAGCGAGAGAAGAAAAGCAATTGTCGTAGGTACGTCTGAGTGATGTCACTGATCTTTGCTTAACAGAATAATCTTTCACTGTTTTCAATTTCTTTATTTCTCTCAAAAACTATAGCAAATGTTAGTTTGAAAAATACCTTGTCTGCATCTGTGCTGACCGAGGAACTGAGTGTCTCAGAACCTTCAACCTACAGCACCCAAAATTAACATCAACAACATTAGGGTCTGCATTTGCTTGTCAATAAAATTCATCCATAAATCAAATCAAAAGTTAATTTCCTAAACCTCATATTTTATGTTGTTTTGGTTATTAAAAAAATCAGCCTCATCAAGTAAAACAGACATATCAGGCTCAAATTTGATGGCACAAATTCTACTAATGCTCTTTTGCTACATCTCATTAGTCCTAAAAGAAAGCATTAAGGTCAATATATAACAAATTTTAGGCAAACAATATACAAAATGTAAGAAACAAAACAAAGTACATGAAACATTATATATAACAGACTCAACCCAGTACATAATGAGCACAATCAAATAATTTTACTTCAGATATTTTCTCAGCAGCCAAACAAATCATTAACACTTACATCAGGCCCATATTTTCTTAGACACCAAACAAATCATTAACAAAGTACACTTAGAAACATCTTCACTAACTGCTGGAGTTAAATTAGCTCCAATTGAGCCAAAAAAGATATCAAAAGTTTCTATTTTCCCCACAATTTCCCGCAACCAATTCTTTCTAGTCCCCCAATTTTCTCAGCAACCAAACAAAGCACACTTAAAAACATCCCCACTTACACAACTATAGTCAAAGTAGCTTCAATTGAGCCAAAAGGATACCTAAAAGTTTCCATTTTCCCACATTTTCCAGCAACCAATTCTTTTGCATTCCCCATAAACAAACAAAGTAAACTCAAAAACACTTACACTAACCAATGTACTCTAATTATTTCCAACTGAACCCAAAAAAAGAAAAAAAATCTATTCTCCCCATGTGTTCAAGCAACCAAACCAAGCATTAACAAAAGCGTATCTTAAAAAAAAAAAAACCAACAAACCTCAGGAGATGAAGTTTCAGTTCCATCTAAGGTTTCAGGAGCAGCAAAAACCCTTGTTGATGCAGAAACCGAGGGCTGTACGGCAGTGCTAAGCTTAAAGGTACTAACTTTAGAGGGTAAACAACAAGAGAAAGAAGACACCTTTGGATTTGAAGAAATGGGTATTGTAAAAGAAGGTAATATTGTTGCAGAGATTGAATTCGTCGCCATTTTCAATCCAACCCTTCTCTGTTTTCTATGAAGAATTTGAAGAAGCTGTTATTGCTTGCTCTCTCTGTAGTCTTCACTCTTCAGTGTAGAATTATCCAATAATTTTTTTTTTTTTTTAACAAAAAAATAATAATTTCAGCCTGGTTTTGGGCCAAAATTTTCTTCAGGCCCAAATAGATTTTCTTGGGTTGGGCTTCCTCTAAACACTTTCTCTAAATTTTATTTTATTTTTTACCATATTTGTTTTTGTTTATTTCATAACTAAATAAAATATTTTAAATGAATTAATTTTGGATTTTGACTTATAAAAATTAAAAAAATATGGAAATCATTATCATAGAGATTTTAAAGAATAAAATATTAATAGCACGTTTTACATATTTAATTGGCCAAAAAATTAAAAAAAAATATTTGTTTAAAGCAAGTACAAATGCACAACCTAAGATTTGAAGTGATTAAAATTTACTCATCCATGCAACTTTGAAAATAATAAAATCTTAAGCCTCAATCTTCCAAACTTCAAAGAAGAACAAAAGCAATAAACAAAATTATCCTATGTGTCTTCAATCTTCATTATCTAAATAAATATAATAAATTATAATTATAATCTACTCTCTAATGAATGTAATTAGAAGACTAAAGTTTGTTTACTTTTTTGAGTAAAAATATAATAATATGGATAATGATTAATGGATTATTGTAAGTTAATGTATTTATATCAATGTTAAAATAAATGTTTTATTGTACAAAATCTAATTAAGTACTTCCTTATCATAATCTTTGTTTTCATTTATCCTCTAAAATATTTGTGTTTTCTAAGTATAATCATATGGGGTTTATCTCCCACCAAATCAATGCAAATATATTATTATTTAACAAGTTTATTAGTGTAATATAACGATAAACTTCAAACATTTATCATAAAACTTACATAAACATAAAATTATACGATATACTTATAATGGTGTTCTAATAAGTATTTTATTGGTCAATTATTTAGAGTTTATTTCCAAATAAACCATAGAGAAGTTGATCCAAATAAAATCTTATATACAAGTAGACTTATGGTATAAGACGGGTAATTGATCCTCTCTTTACCTATAAAATGCTATATATATTGTCACACTCAATTAACAACTCACTTTAACTTACAAAAAATTAAGGCCAAAAGCTCACTCACTTAGCAACATATCTCCCATCGATCACTAAGTATGAATCAAGGTACGCAAAATTATTATTGTATGAGTATGCAATGACTTCTATCATATATACATTATGTTTTATTCATGCATGGATTATATTTTCACGTACATTTAATCTCTAATATGCATAATAAATGTTAACTATAATCATGAATTTGTAATAACCAACAATGGCTTCCCGCATAGATAATTGGAGAACAGGAAAAATGAATAATTAAAATAATTAAAAGGCAAAGAGAGGGAGAGGGAGAGGGAGAGAGAGAGAGAGAGCTTGAAAATGGAATAATAAAGCATATAAATATGAAGAATGTCATAAATATTTTTATAATGAAATCTCGATCAAATTCACAAAGTCTAAAAGACTCAAAACCCGCGTAATAGCAACAAGTTCATGTGAATTTCTTAATCTCCACATGCAAATAAGCCCTTGGAGTATTTTAAACATGTGATTAAAGTAATCTTAACTTAATTAATCATAAATTTTAGTTGATCAAAACTCATGTAAAGGAGATCATATTCTTCTCCTTCATAATTTTGTTGAATCTTCTTGGAAAGTTTGATCTTTTTCGGTTTTTCTTCAGCTTTAAAAGAAGCAAAAACCGCTGTCTTTCCTTTTAAATGTTTCTTTAACTTCTCATCCACGAACCACCACCACCTTCTTCATGATCACCCTCTTAACTTCTCCTTAATCTTTCTTTTAATCATACTCTTAATCACCCTTTAATTATCTTTCATTTTCTTTCTTCTTCTATATTTACTATGGTTTCTCACCTCTACAACCTCTTCACTACGTTGCTTATTCTTGTTATTATTGTTATTATTCTTCACCATGCAAGCGCTCCTGTATTTATTACTCTCATTTCTTTCACACCCTTTCACCTTCAACACTTCTCGTAACTTAATTCTCTTGTTTGCTGCTTCCATTTGGGGTGCTTTCACATTCATGGATTGTTTTTGCTTTGCAGAAAGTGTTTTTCTTGTTTCTGGTTTGGTTTTTGTTGCCTTTCTGGCTGGTTTTCAAGTGGGTTTTTGTGATGAAAGCGTCAAGTTTATCACTTGGGATGATATGAGAGTTGATATTGAACGAGGAGGGTTGAGTGTGGGAGAGAATTCAAATCACAGTAGAGTTATTGTGGTTGACAAAAATGGTGGAGGACATTCTGTAACAGTTCAAGGTGCCATAGATATGGTCCCTGAGAGCAATCCACAAAGAGTCAAAATCTACATTCTTCCAGGAATTTACAGGTATGTTTTTGCAAATTTTCAAACTTTTTAGTGGGTTACTTATTATTAGCTACGTGGGTATTTGAGCAGTTACAGCCATCTTCTGGACTAATAACTGCTCAAACTTTTCATATTTTTCAAGAAAGTTTGTGTTTTTTCATGAAGATTTCAGAAAACTTATGTGGGTGTTTAAGATTTTTTGTGCAGGGAAAAAATTACAGTGCCACAATGTAAACCTTTTATCTCCCTCATTGGGAATGAAAGTGAAGTCTCTGGAACTGTAATTTCTTGGGGAGATAAAGCATCAGATAAGGACAGTGATGGCAATGAATTAGGCACATATAACTCAGCTTCAGTGACCATTTTATCTGATTATTTTTGTGCCACTGGGGTTACTTTTGAGGTAATTGAAAATGTTGATACCATTTCTAGTTAGCAACATTTTTTTTGGGGGTTTGATTGATAATAATGCAAAGTTTTTGGTGGTTGTGTTTGACAGAATTCAGTAGTTGCAGTTCCAGGAGGAAAAGGAATGCAAGCTGTAGCATTGAGAATTGGTGGTGATAAAGCAATGTTTTATAAAGTTAGAATCCTGGGGACTCAGGATACTCTCTTGGATGATATTGGATCACATTACTTTTACCAATGTTACATTCAAGGCACTGTAGATTTCATATTTGGGAGGGCAAGATCTCTCTATAAGGTTCCTAATTCATTCTCAAATTCGTTTCCTGGTCCAACATTTTACGTTTCTTAATGATTCCAGGACTTGAAATAGGGTTGAATCTGAAATGTGCAGAATTCTGTGATTCATTCAATTGCCAAAAATTCCGGGGCAATTGCAGCCCACCACAGGGATTCACCAGATGAAAACACAGGCTTCTCTTTTATGAGCTGTATAGTCAATGGAACAGGCAAAATCTACCTGGGAAGAGCCTGGGGAAACTATTCAAGAATAGTGTATTCATATTCATTCCTCGACGATATTATAGTCCCCTCAGGATGGACTGACTGGAATGTTCCTCACAGGCAAAAGTAAAACAACTTTTCTTTCAACTCTTCATTCTTTGGATGAACAATTTGTTTAACATTTAACTAACATAAACACAAACTTTGTGTCCGCAGGACTGCTGTATTTAGTGAATACCACTGTTGGGGAAAAGGCGCCAATACAAGCCACAGGGTGCCATGGTTGAAGTCTTTCAGCTTCGAGGAAGTACAGCCTTACCTCAGCACGACATTCATAGATGGAAATCAATGGCTAAGACTATAGTGTTCTTCTTCTTCTTCCTCCTCATTAAGCCCCTCAAATTTGTTATTCTTTTTACCTTCTCAATTCTTTGTCATCCTTAGTAAATTGGGGATGGTTCATTGCATCATTCTAAAGCTAAAAATAGGCATAGAAAGTTTGGATAGTTCTTTATGTCAATAGTTAATAGTTAATACTTTTCATATGTTATAGGAGTTAAAAACAATCAGCATTGTGGGGGTGTGTTTAAACTGTACTTAACAGCCAATATAATCAAATGCAATATTACATGTTTTCTTTGAGCTTAGACTCTGTTTTCAGCTTGACCTTGCTGTGTAACTGTCCACATCAACTCATTTATGAGTGAGGTGAAATTGTTTGGTTTCTAAAACAGTTCATTATATAGTCATTATTACTGAATATATTAGTCAGTCTTAACGTGTTCTTCATTTTGATTATTTCAACATATTTTTATTAATTAAAAAAAAAAAAAAACAGTCTCGACTCTCAACAAATCGGTTAAAATGTTATGGCACATTCAGGCGTATATGCTACAAGAGACCAAAATTTCACTTCAGTATGAAAGAGCATGATCTGAGCAGGGTTTTAAGAAGACTGCATTAAAATTTTACTTGGTTCACAAGAATACAGAGACAATTATGAGTAATTCTGCCATTATGAGAATACATATTTGAAGTTACAAGGTACCCTTCAAGAAGCAGTGGTGTGAGCCAACAAGGCTGAGATTTTGACTCAATCAGAGGGCTTCTTACTGAAGGAATCAAATGCCAGACCCAATTCTAAATCAATCAGCAAAAACAGGATCCTAAAATTCTACTCTCATTACTGTACATCTACTAAGGCCACTAAGTCAAACAAAAAACATGACTTTCCACATTGCCAATGCCCACTATTTACAAACATCCTGACCTGACCACCAAGCTATAAACCCCATCAAATTAGACAACAATACACCTTAATCATCATTATTTAAGGCATTACTAACTTCTGTATTGCATTTCATGCTGGCACATCCTTGAGTTCCGTAGTTTTACAGTCATGCTCAGAGGTCTCAAAATCCTCTGCATCTGACTTGCTTCCATTGTCATCGCTATCATCATCTGTCTCATCGTTATCTTTTACATCGTTACATTGGACACCATGTACTTCATCACAACTCACATTTATATCATCGCCTTCCCCATTAACTTGTTCCTGTGATGCAGGCTTCACCTCATTGAATCGGTCCATGTCTTCTCGAACGTTATCACAACTGGCTAAAGTGCCTAATTTTGGTTTCTCCTCTTCAACAATATTGAGTTTAGTACTACTAGGAATATCAGTATATGACACATCCAAACCATCAGGCTTGACATCCTTGGCAACAGTTGAGGACAAGGAAATTTTATTATCTGGGTGAATAACTGCAGATATTGCTGAGAGTATGTCAGGTTTTGCGTCAATATCAACCCACTGATTCCCCACCCAATCTTTAGAAATTCTGATATCCTTTTTGTGCACGTTCAAGAAAAAGCTCTCCCCTAATACACCATGACAATTATGTTTCATAAAGGGCAAAGGTGGAAAATAAGAACAGAAGTAACAACAATAAAACATACACATACCAGGAAGATAAACTTGCAAATTGTCATTGCTACTGCTGTCAAATCCAGTTACAACCCCTTCCCACCAGCCATCACTCCACCATGCATCAACAGCAGCCCCAATATCAAGCGAGAGGTCCACCTGATCATTAGGAAGGGCTGGTCGGATTGTTGGGCGGTCAGAGCACCTCATACCAAGTTTATCAGGCACAGCCACTTTGTACAATGGGACCCACTCCTACACAAAGGAAAATAAATCGGACTTTTGAAGAACAGATTTCATGTTCATAAGTGTGCTAGGAGATACAAGACCCTTAAGACTAGACAAATTCATGCCAGAGCTGAACATTGCAACTTGTTGCTGGAGAATGTAACTGTTTTATCATATATTTTGTCTGATTAAAGCTACCAGTATAACTCTATCATCTATGATCACCTAACCTTAAGCATAGAGTTCACTAAGATGATAAAATATTGTAGACAGTGCTCTCAAGTGACTAAGCATACCTCAAGATTGCCATATCCATCTTCATCCAGCAGATCATCATATTGGACCTTAATCTGTTTCCGGGATACCTGCAAGACTACACATCTGAACCAGCAACCTCGAATGCCACTGTCTTGGCACAGCAACTCTATCTTTTCGTCAACCTTATACACTGGACTAGACCAAGGCTGACACTCAATATGCTTGAGGGAAACCAACCTTATGCCTGACAAACCATATTTCAAGTTCTTGTATGAAGGCTCATACCTCATCAGATTGTAACCCGTACCAGATCCAACTCCCAAATTATCCGCCATTTGACTCCCCCTACCACATCTTGTCCTCTTGGTTCCCAGCTTTACATTCTCACCAGGAGGCAGTTCATCTTCTTCCATGTCAGTCTCCCGGAAGGGACTTGAGTTCAAGAGAGAGATAAGTGGTTGATCACAATAGCCATGCAATTTACTCAAATCAAAGGGCTTCAATCTTTTGCTTCTAAACTGTCTAGTGCAAAAATGTATTCTGGCTAACAAAGCATTTGGAAATGCAGCCAAGCATTTCTCAAAATGTTCACGAGTTAAGACTGTGGCAGGACCATCAACACATTCTGCACTAATGACCTGTGCATGGGCAGTGATGAAAATTTCTTTCGGGTGAGGATTACGTAGAGACACAACACCTTTGACTTCCTGACTGTGGTGAAACCATCTCACTTTGACCTTTTTCTGTCCCCTCTTGTCTTCATACATATCTTCTAAATACGCAACATAGTGATTTTCTCCCTTAGCCATGACAAAGACAAAGGATTGAATCTGAATATCCAAAAAAGAAGAAAACACGTGAGGGAATAAAAGTTAGAATTGAAGCACTAAAGTAGTTTTTAGATGCCTTTACGCTTAAAAGGCAGTAAGATTTACAGCATCAGGAAAACATAAGTTAGCTCTTAATGAGAACTCAAAAATGCAAAATCAATTAATTGATCCCTTGAGGCTCACGAATAAACTCATTTTTTGTTGATGAGAAATAAACTAAATACTATTTTTTATAAAGCAGTTACTAAAGTTAATCAAACAAATTATAGCAAATGTATCACTTATTCATGACTTGGCAATCACATTTCCATTTATTGAGATGAATATTCGAACTATGACTCTTACAGATTTTAGGTTCCTTTGCAAAAGACCAATCAGCCCTCTCCTCTCATCATCACTTTTTTGGTACATAGTAGAGGCCCTATTCACATTCAATTATCTCAAGTTTTTTATAAAATGAAGCATTAACATTATCATCTTAATTCTACTCACTCTACTAAGTTTTACACAATATGTAACTTATGAGGTTTGTTATGCGTGGGGATTTTAAGGAAGTAGACTCAGGACATTCACCTCACACATTATAAGTTTAAAATACCTTTGTGTTTCCTTTCATTTAGTTTGCAGATGCTTACCGCTATTGTAGTGCCATTCCGGCAGAAAGCAGGGTAATGTTTGAGCTGTTTGCCACATGTCCATGCATTGCCTGACCACACAATATCTGAATTCCGTCCATTCATATTCCTTAGACGACCCTGCCAAGGAGGTATCAGCTGAATATCAAAAGCTTTAATTATCAATGACTCAAAGAACATTTAAAGAAATATACCATCTCATTGGGTATTTGGATCTTTGGAGCACTGACCCCATTCTTCGGACATTCAGGAGACCCTGAGGCTTGAGCTGGTTCATGTTTTGGTGATTCTGTCATGGAAAATGGTATTAAATGCATTAGGTTTGACATATTCTGCTTATCAATTTACTACCAGGGTATTCTAGTTTAAGGTAGAAGCTATGATTCTTTAATAACATAATATTACAAATTTACTAATCCACAGTGAATGAATTTTAATTCATGACTCCAAAAAAAGGCTAATACATACTAGACTTGTCTCCCTGAAGATGCTGCTTAGATAGCATAGATGTGAGCCAATCCACAACTTCTCTTCGCGACCTCCATTTGTAACCGGAGTGTATCGAATTCTCAGCACCATAAACTCTCACAAACTCTTCAGCCACAACATAGAACATATGCCTCACACTTCTTTCAGTGCCCACAACAGCAAGCACAGATTCCCCATTAGAATCCTTCAAAAAATAGTGAACCACACGGTTCCCACGCTCCTGTGAAACAAACTCCTCTTTCCACTCCACAAAACATTGACCATTTACAGACATTTTGACACAAATCACCAAGAGCAGATTCACACAAACACCAGATACATACTTTAAACCCTAATCACATAGCTCAAAATGCCCAAAACGGTCCAAAACCCAACTAACATGGCTAAAGATGCCCCAAAACAAGAACCAAAATTCACACTCTCGCAACAATGAAAAACAAACTTAGCATATAATCAAAGAACAAAAAAGTAATTAACAGGTAACCCTATTACTCACAAGCGTCAAAGTCAAACTTACAGAATTCTGGCAAATAAGAACTGAGAATTAGCAAAAACTGACCAGAACACAGAGAAATCAAGGGTTTGAAGATCTGAAAGCAGATCAGAGACCAAGTCAAGAAAACTCAAGTCCAAGCTTGAAAGCCTGGAGAAACACCAAGATATGGCTTTGACTGAGTTAACTAAGAGAAACATTAAGAAACTGAAATGGGCATACCAGTTTTGACCAAAAGACTGAAGCTTGATCACAAAGATTGAATTTTGAGAGGGTTTTTGAGACACAACCAGAGTTGGTGAAAGTGGGTTAACAACAAGTAGAACACATGCGGGATTGTGAGTGCTTTGCTTTGAGGCATGAAACCAAAGATAGAGAAGAAGAAAATGAAGTGAGAGGATGTGAAAGAAGGCAAAAAGAAGGCATTTTGATGAGTAGTTTTAGAGAGTTGCAGAGGTTTTTTTCTTTGGGCATGCAAGTGATGAATGATGAAAGAGAAGAAGACAAAATAAACATGAATTTGGTTTGTAATAATTAGATATAATTATTTGTTTACCAAA
>WYDK02118157.1:12653687-12664641 GCA_009867345.2 Toxicodendron radicans
TTTTCTGTGCTCCATAAAAGGCCATTTTCAAGTGAGTGAGATTTTAGTCTAATGTGTTTGGTTTATTTTATGTCTATAGCACATGTATTGGCAATTCCAAAACTTTGAGTTTGCTTCTTTCAAGAGAATCATTTGCTCATAAGACCAAAATTTAACTGGGTTTTTGAGATATACAGAAGTGGAAGTGCTTTGAAATGCTCAACTCCTTTTTCATCTTCTGTGATTGTTTTTTGTTTTGTTCTTCTTCTTCATTAGTCTTCATCACAGATCTTTTTAAGCTATTTTAGGATCTCTAAACATGGGAAAACCAGTTAAAGTTCAGAGCTTTTCTTCATTGTTTTTGTCAAAACCTTCATTTCTTTGTGTTGTGGTTGTGTTTCTTCTTCCTTCTCTGGTGTTCACTTATTTGCAAGGCTCTAGCTTTTCCCATTTTGTAGTTACAATCCCAGTCCTGATCCTCTCAACTTCTTTCCTTGTCACATACACCAAGAAGAAAAAGGAGATAACCCTTTTGGATAATCAAGTTCAAGATGAAATTCCCAGATGGGATTTAGCCAGAGACCTTGTTGAGAATGAAGCTGAGGAGAAACAACAAGAGATACAAAATGTTGCAGCAGAAAAAGCTGCCAAAGAAAGTGAAGTTCTTGGCCTTATTCATGTGCCTGCAGGTTTTGTATCAGAAAGTGAAAGTACTGATGAAGATAATGACTCAACTTCTAGTGAAAATCTTGAGCTTAATTGGGTTCATAATGGAGATCAAAATGAAGTGATGATGGCGAATTCAAGTGATTCAGTCTCTGAAGATGATGAAAATGAAGTGATGATGATGAATTCAAGTGATTCAGTCTCAGAAGATGATGAAAATGAAGATGGCCTCATTGAAATTGCAATTCCAAACTCAAAATCTTCTGATTTCTTGCCTGAATCCATCTTCAATCAACAAGGCCTAATGGAGCTCTTTGCAGATACCAATGAGGTCAATGAAGAAGAAAACTTGATAGAAATTGACATTTCTATGGGATCCATCAAGTGTTCAAGGTTTGAAATTGAAGCATAAAGTTTGGTCTCCTCAGCTAGCTAGGTTTAGCTTTAGCTTCTGCTTTTTTCTAAAAGCTTGATGCTTTCTTTCTTGTGCAACTTTTGATACTCTTTTTTCCTTTTTTAACAAACACCATAAACAGTATCAAAGTTTGACTTCATATTGTGTTGTCGCATGGTAAATTTTTTTGGTCAAGAATCATGATGCTTTTGCCAAAGGATAAAAATCCCACTTAGATTTGTTTGTATTGTAGCAATTTGTGTGTTTTGTTTCTAGATTTTCTTTTGTTTCTTGTTTCTTAAGTTACACCAGTTGTTGTCAGCAAGAAACAAATCTGCAGGCTTCTGGGCCACTGTTACCCTTGTGACTAGTTTCATTATTGAGTCAATGTGAATAGCACCATAAAATAGCGCCCCTTGTGTTGCATAAGATGGCTCTCCCCAACCCTAATATGATATGCTCCATCATTGGGTGATCAAACGGTTAATTAAGACTCTTAAATATATTACTCAAGAGGTTATGAGTTCGACTCACCTTAGTTGTTAATGAGGGTGGTCACTTAAGGGATTTACTCGACTCTTAACTTTAGGGTACCAAAAGATTAATTAAGGTGTGCATAAACTAGCCCAGACACCCACAATCACCAATATATACATATAACACAAAATTCGACATAGTTTAAGTGAATTCGAGTTGGAGCTTAATCGTTTTACTATAGACAAATATAACTCGGGTTCAACACAATTTAAGTGGATTAGGGTTGAGTTTAATCGTTTTTCTATACATAAACTCAACCCGTATAACATAACATGAATTCAACAAAGTTTAAGTGAATTAGAGTTGAGTTTAATCGTTTTTTTTTTCCTACAGACCAACTCAACTTGTATAACATAACATAAATTCGACACAATTTAAGTGAATTAGAGTTAAGTTTAATCATTTTCCTCTAGACGAATTGCACCCGTTTATAAAACCGTGTCGTACATTGTGAATTCTGACATGAATAATTTGCATGGGTTGTATTCGAATTAATTAAAATCATATCATTTCCTAATTCGATATAATACGTATGTGACACATCAACTCGTTTTGTCATCTCTATATATTTTGATATAGATGATTAGTTGTCTCTGTATGCATCATAAATACAAGAATACACGTCGTGAAACTTAAGTAATTCGGATTCGATTGTGTCATTATGCAATATCATAACTTAAATGGTACGTATTTTGTAAAATTAATACATGTATTTTGTATTGGTAGTTTGCCTTTTTTTCATTAATGACATTATTCAAGATTTCAATCCAAGAAAGATTACCTATTTGGAAATATGATAACTACATTGATTAACTAAAAATCATTGTTAAATTGTTACTTTAATACTATGCACTACTCAAATTTCAATAATAATAATTATTATTATTATTATTACACAATATTAAGTTAATATAAAATATAGTACAAGAAAATAATGAGTTAAGAAACCATTTTTCATATTTAACATTAAAAAAATTTCTTTTATTAAACATTCATATACAATATCATGAATCAAGAAAAATTCTTCCCCTACGAAATAATATTTTAAATATTTTCAAAAAAAAAAATTCCTAAAATTTTATATTAAAAATCGTTTTCAAGAGTATCAGTGTCTCTCATTATCCTCTCAAATTAATTACGAATCATCGATATAAAATGTTATCGTCTCACCAACGACCTATTTAATATAAATATCCAAAATGTTATTATTAATAGAGCATCAAAATTTTCTTTATCTTTAAATAATAAATAATATATAATATATTTTATGTCATTTTCTAATTAAATTATACATTCATTACAATTTGAAGTTCTTTAAAAATCACATTCTTCCCGTGGGCCCCGCCATTCCCATAGATGCCTAAATAAAACTGAGACGAATATCCATCCAAAGCCGTCGATTTCCTAGATTCCCTCCAAATCGAATGTCAACCGTCCATCAGTTTCCCCACCTCGAACTTCTCCCTCCATCCGACGTGGCCATTAACTGCATTTCAAATCCGCATTTCACGTCCGGACTATATAAATAAATTCACAAATGAGTAAATGACCCAATCTGGTTTTAAAATAAAATATTAAACCAAAAATATGTCAAACACTGGAACAGAAGTAGAGAGCTCAGAGTCATGTTCGCTTTCGAGATTTGAATTTTAATTTTTAAATCTCTGTAAGTATTTTCAGGTTTAGCGTTTATAATTGTTTTTCAGGTTTGATCAGTTTATAATTTGCTTGATTTTGTCGATTTTTTTTCAGTATTTTCTGTTTAAATTTAAAGTTTTGTGGTGTTTGTGTTAATTTTTAGGTTAAGATTAGGGATTCGGTGTGTGTGTATTGTGGGTGTTTGTTATTTTGGTGAAATTGGTGTTGAGGGAGTGTTTGGTTGCTGAGAAAATGTGGGAATTGAAGAGAAAATTTTGACGTTTGAATTTTGGAAAGTAAGGTTTTTTATGGTGTGGGGTGTGAAAAGGTTCAATTTTTATTTTTTGTCGAAATTCAGCTTGATGCGCTTGTTTTTAGCTTTGGTTTAGTTGAGTTAGGAGAAACAAACCCTAAAATTTGGTCTCAATTTTTTCTCGAAGTTTGTGTAACTTTCTTGGTAACCAACAGAGGGTTTTTTTGCATGTGGTTTCAATTCTTTGGTTTTGCCTGTTTGAGAGCTTGTTGAAGCTTGTGTAGATCTTGTTGGACGTTTTAAGTTGTTTTTATCTGCATTTTATGCAGTGTATTAGGCCTTTTTTTAAAATTAATTTTCAGTTAGTCTGTTGTCTTGATATGAATTTGACTGAGAGATGATTACTTTTTGGTGCAGCTCTTTGTGGCATTGGGTTGAGGAAGCAATTTATCAAGTTTGGTTGGTTAGGTGTAAAAGGGAGTTCACTTGTTTTAGCATCTACTCTGATTTGATTGAATATGGGTGAGGAAGAAACAAAGAGTGAAGTTCCTGAGGTGGCGGCAAATGGGACACCGAAACTGGTGGACAAACCAGCAGAAGCTGTGGTTGAGAAAAAAGAGATTAAGGAAGACAAAGGAGTAAAAGAAATGGAAGAAGATACAAAAGATGATGGAGTGAAAGAAATGGAAGAAGATAAGAAAACGGATGGAGTGGAAGAAACTGTAGAAGATAAGAAAGCTGATGTGGGGAAAGAAATGGAGGAAGATGATAAAGCTGATGAGAAAGTTGACACTGATAAAATGGAGGAAGACCAAGAAATCAAGGAAGAGATGGAAAAACAAGAGGACAAAGGAAATGAGGAACCAAAAACTGATCCTATCAAAGAAGAAAATGGTTCAAAAGAAAATGAGGAGAATGATGAAAAGAATGGTAAGGAAGAGGAGGTAAATGGGAAGGCTGATGAGGCAAAGGAGGAAGACCAAAAGGAAGAAGAAAGTAAACAGGTGAAAGGGTCAACAAAGCGTGGGAAAGAGAAGAGTGGGTCGAAAGTTAAAGGAAAGAAGTCAAAGGTAGTAGATGAGAAGGAGCCTGAGCAACGGACTCCTGTTACTGATCGCCCCGTGAGGGAGCGGAAGTCTGTGGAAAGGCTTGTGGCTTCCATTGAGAAAGATGCTGTAAAGGAATTCCAAATTGCAAAGGTTTTGTTTTTGATTATTTTTTAAATTTTGTTTTAATTTGGTTAACGTAATTTTTCTACTCTATTAATATTTGATTGTAATGTGACTTTGATATGGCAGGGACGTGGTACCCCATTGAAAGATATTCCAAATGGTATGGCTTCTATATCTTCTTTTGGATTTGTACTGGCTGTGTTTGAGTAAATTTCATATTAATTTTCATGGAATAGTTCTATATCAAATATTGGTTTAAGTGTATGACCAAACCACAATAGGATGCTATGGAACTTTAAATAGGTTTTTCTTCTTTTAAAGTGAATGTTTGAAAATTCGATTTACTTTCATACTCAAAAAGCTTCAGTAGTGGAGATTGGACACAATGTGGAAATAATAATAATTCAAATGAGTTTTTTATTGTCCAAGGTAACATGGTGACAATTGATGTTGATTGTGCTCTTCCTCAAATGGTGGATGAATATAGCTCTGCTATGGATATCTATACTGTACATATTTTGCCAGTTTCCTCTCTTATGAGGGAGATACTTTTATCATTTGTCTGAACCTCTGTAAGGGTTCTGAGAATGATATTTAAACTCTTTTTTCAATATTTGATATCATGTGATCAATCGCAGGACAGTTTTTTGTTTACAACTCAAATGAGGTGGTAGTTGTGTTGTTTTTCTTGTTATATTTTCCATTTTGTCCTTCATAAATCTTGTTTACTAGGTTTAACAAAGTGCTTGTAAATCGATGGGAACTTCTCTCTTTGCATCTTTTCCATGTAGATATGTATGTCAATGCAGAACAGTGGATGAACTATTTGACATCTGAATATGTTTTCTGCTTCAGTGGCGTTTAAGTTATCTCGAAGGAAGACTGATGACACCTTCAGACTGCTTCATACAATTCTCTTTGGAAGAAGGGGAAAGGTAATTTGAGAGTTGGTTCTTTAACTTGCTCTGTTGCCAATTTCTTATTACAATCTTGCCTATTGTAGTTGGTGACAAGGATGTAGTAGACAGATGCAAGCGTTTACATACTGCATAAAAACCTGGAACAAAAGATGGTTTTGGGGCTCTGTGTTTATTTGGTTATTGCAGATGATTTTATTGACTGTGATAGACCTGTTTTATGTGATTCCCATTCCTTGATTTGCAGGCATTTCAGGTGAAAAGCAACATATCTCGTTTTTCTGGGTTTGTGTGGCATGAAAATGAGGTAAACTGCAATTTTAAGAAAGAGATTTGGTTGTTTCTATGTACATTTTCTCTGTTTCAAACTATAGCATATCTTAGGGTATAAAGTTTAGAAAATTATTATGTAGTATTTAACTGGTTGGTTTTGCATGCAACGCGATGGTATGTAATTTTGGATTCATTCACTTTGATGGCTCTAATTATTTTGTTCTTGCAGGAAAAGCAAAAGATCAAAGTGAAGGAAAAATTCGACAAGTGTAACAAAGAGAAGTTACTTGAATTCTGTGACGTGCTAGACATTCCAATTTCCAAGAACACTAGGAGGAAGGTTTGTGAGTTTTCTAGTGCTGCATGCTAGTTCTGGACAAAATGTGTAGCCCTATTACTTAATTTCTATCCATATTTTAAAGTGCACACAAACATGTGAACAGAGTATCCAGCTGTTGTGTGCTCTCGTCCATGATCCCGTTTGCTCAAATTTCCTTTTAGGAAGAGGATTTATAATTTTAGCTTGCCTGTGTGAAAAGTTAACATATAAGGTGATACTGCCTTAATGAGCTTAAATTGAACGTGCAGGAAGATATTGTCACGAGTCTAATAGACTTTTTGGTGGCTCCTCATGCCACAACTACTGAGCTGCTCGCTGAGAAAGAGGTCTGTTTGCCTCAAAATACTGAAATTTAAGCTTACATATATATGTGGTTTCTGGTCTGCCTTGTTTTTTATTTGGATTTTTCTGTTGGTATTTTAGTCAAGAGCGAGCAAGAAGCGCAAGAGGGTAGGAAAGCAAAATTCATCAACATCTGGGAGCACACCTTCGAAACGTTCGGCAAAGGTACTATTTTATTACAATTGAAATCAGAAAGGTGATTTTGATTGTTGCATCATAGCATAATGGGTAAAATTGCACGCTTGAAAGTTGAAGGTTTTTTGTTATACTATATTTAGCCAGATAGTGCATCTGTGGGTACTAGCTTGCTGTGGTTGTTTTAGAGCTCTGAGAAGGGGTTGGTGTAAGGGTTAAAGAAAGGCAGATCGTGCTTACTATCTTCATATTTGTGTGCTAATGGTACTGAATTATCTCGTCTTTAGATAATCTGCGGCTTATAGCAGGAATAAAGGAAATAAGCTGAGAAACAAATAAATTAGGAAGATCAGAGGGTTTATACTATGCAAGAATTGTATGTTTCTCTCAGTCTTTAGTCTTTTTCATTTCATGGCTTCTTTGTATAGAGTGGAAGAAAGACTGAAGATGCTTCAAAGAAGAAGATTACCTCAGACTCTGAGGAGGAGTCTGAAGAAGAAGAGGAGGAAAAAGAAGAAGAAACTGAAGAAGAGGAAAAAGAAGAAAATGGTGTTCCTGAGCCTTCTGATGATGAGATGCCTGAGCCTTCTGAAAGTGAGGACAAAAGTGAGTCTGAGAATGAATCTGAAGAAGATGTGGGAAAACGCAAACGAAGTTCAAAGACCACAACAAAAAATAAGCAATCTGCTGGAAAAGCTAGGACCAAGAAAGTCACAGTTACTATTAAGTCCAGTCCACCACCGAAAAGAACACCAAAGAAAGCGCCATCTAAACAACCTAAGGCTGATGAAGACAGTGATACTAGCCCAAAGGTATTCTCAAGAAAGAAGAAAAATGAAAAGGTCACCAAGGAAAAAGCTTCCACTCCAACAAAAAATACTCCGAAGGAAAAAACTGGTATAACATATTTCTTCTCAACCTCATTTGTTTATTTATTATTACTTTATCTTTCTTCTAATATATGCTGAAAAGCTTCTCTTTTGTTTTTAAAGGACGAAAAGCAGCAAAAGGTAAAGAAAAAGCTAAGGAGGAGAAAGTGAGGCCAAGTGATGAGGATCTGAGGAATGCAATATGTGAAATTCTTAAGGAAGTGGACTTCAATACAGTAAGATTTGATATCACTGCGGTTTACTTTTAATATAATCTACAGATATCCTTAATTCTGAAGTTATGAGTAGGGAAATAAATATGTAGCCAAAATTCCTGCTTTTTGATATGCAGTAATTTATGGTCTTGAATTGTCTTAGCTAAGTTGATTTTTTTCTTTTCCTTTTCAGGCTACCTTCACGGACATTCTGAAACAACTTGGTATGCACTTGTCACTTCTATTGTTTGCATTGATTTTATGACTCTTTTGGATTTCCCTGTCATCAGATGGTAATGGTCTAAAACTTGTAAATTTGTTACTCACAGCTTGACTTTAGTGCTTCTGTGCAACAAGCTTTACTTGTTCAAGTAAAGTGACCCAAAAGCATTATATAACGCTTCAGTTCTTTAAGTCTCTGTTTAATACATAAATACATTGTTGGCCCACTCCTTCAACAATCTGAAGACCAGTGAGAAAAGGTTTTGACTCTGTTAACAAGATTTGTTAGTGCTGTGATGTTTGCAAGAAAACCGTGAATGATAAAAACCTTGAAACATATGGAATAAGAATGTCGATAAACAAGTTTGTCGCTAATGGGAAATTTGATCATTTTTCAGCTGAACGATTTGACATGGATCTCACTCCAAGGAAGTCATCTATAAAGCTGATGATCCAAGAAGAGCTCACCAAACTAGCCGATGAGGCGGATGATGAAGACGGGGAAGGCGATGCCGAGAAAGATGAAACCCAGTCTGCCGGCCAAGAGGTTGAAGCCTGATGATCATCAAATGGGAACATGACTGCATGAAAATATTGTAGCTATTTATGCCTTTTGATCCGTCTTTTGAATTTAGTTGTACCCCATGTAATGTTTAGTCTGTTACTTCAAAGCTGGCTGTAATTTATTATTAGCATTAATTTGCTGGGGATTAAGCTAGAGATTAGTGGAAACTAGAGGAGATGGTGCTACTCAAAGCCTTTTGCGCTGCAGAATTGCTGCATGTTGTGTACACAATAACATAATCTGTAGGAATTCTAACTGACCTTTTGTGGAGTATTAAACTTGGACATTCACTCTGGTTTCATGATTTTCTTTCTAACCTGGGCCATTGAGAAACTTCGCAGTTGGTAGTTTCATAATTGAGGTTTTGCTTTAATTGTTATTAAACTTTGATGCATGATGGTTCCTCAATAAGCTGATTTATGGGACCTATTGTTGGATACAATTGCCCATCCTGTCTACTCCCCACAAATTGAGCTGACAGCATACAGTGCCTGTCATTGTTGCCTTATGAGAATATTACCTCAGAGAAGGTGACTTAGGTCTAATGTGTGGATCAAAGGTCAATAACCAACCGTTTTGGTTTTAGTTGTTGCACTTTGGATAGCCTGCATTAGGTCTGCATTTGGTTGAAATTTTGGTCTGGATACATGGTAGGTTAAGAATAGAAGAGGCCACTAGAATTGGAAGAAAGACTAATGTTATATTATTGGACACCACCAAGAGTAGCTTTATTCAAAACCTTCCACTAACCATCCATTATCTGCATATTAAGTGACCATGTGTAACTCATACGCGCTCAGTGATTGAAGTTTAAACGAGCGTGCATTTTCATGTACATGAATCATGATATAGCGCCAATAGTAGTGTGAAAATCTTCATTGTGACAGTTGACCTACTGCTGGGATGAGAGGAAGAAAAATTCCTGACAACCCTCCATCACCATTTACCTTTCATCTCAAAAATCAAATACACACCCCTTCAACATAAATCTTGTAACATATTATGGCTCTGCATAGATGAAGTCTTCTCTTGTATATAATACAGAAAAAGAAAACTTACAACAAGGCCACTCAAATTGGTTGAAAAGAAAACGTTAAAAACATGAGACTGAATACTGATACCCACCCCACCCACCCACCACGCCAATTTGAGAGGGTTCATTTCCCCCAATTTAATGCAAATTTTGCATTGTCCTTTTCATGCTTATGCATTGGACTACTGTGCCATCTGCATCATATACAAAAGCTTTAATTCATTATGCAGGTTCCAACTTTTTTTTAGATAGGGTTCTTACTTGACTATTAGTTTGACATGAATTGGCCCACAAAGTTTCTTTAAACTTTCTAGATATTTAGATTTCAACCAACGGATATTTTCTTGCCACCCTGACGTTTAGTGGAAAGACGGCTGAACCCCTCATGTTTGGGAAACTAACACTGTCGCCTCTTAGGTATGGCTATGTAAATGAGTTATTGGTAAAAACAAATATAATCGTACTGAATGCCCAACAACAACAACTTTCCCAACTACCCACTATTGTAGAACCTCTTTTTTCTGCGACTCCGTCTCATAAAGAAAGCACGTGTTCTGAATAGTTTTCAAAACCTCTTAAAGTAACACCGTCACCTCCAATGTTAATAATCCACTAAACATCAAGGATGATTATGTAAACAAGTTAACAAATATCATCGAAAGGTAACATTAAGGGTACTAGTGTTAGTTTTGAGAATGTTGATTGTTTCTTCCATAAAACCTCAGGAATGGCAATGTATATGCCCATGTGAACTGAAAGCTAAAGTGGGGGCAAAAATAATTAAAACTAAAGGTTAAACAATTGTGAAAATGTCAAGATCTTGAGAAGACTGAAGACATATTGCTCCACTCCACTGCTTAAAAGTGGAGCACTCATTTGACCTTGTACTCATCTAATCAAGAATTAAGTGGATTGCACATGGGGTTTAGTAATGTTTAGTGAGGGCTAATCAATTTCTCATTGGGTTATTATAAAGCTGAACCTATAATTAATAGTACAAGTTGACTGATATGTTACATCACCACTTGAGCTTTTGCCAAGTGCCAATTTGAGGTGTCTAATTCTTAAGACTCTTAACACATTAGGATGACAAGTCAAAACCATTTTTTTTATTACGTCAGAATTACGCATATTTTGATTAATTCATATAAATGATTAATATAATATCTCACCGTCATGATCATCTATTTAAATCTAAAAGTTAAATTTTTACTAAATCCAAGACTCAGGGGGATTTGAACCTGAGATCATGCGTCTTAATTGGATATCCTAACACTTATCCTACCACTTGAGCTACCTAAAGATAAAGTAGTATGATGTCTTGTATTCATAAGTATTTGTTGTTTATTTTACGTTAAAAACTTTATCAAACTCAACTTTAACCCTAGGTTCTACGATAGGATC
>WYDK02118157.1:12675985-12690316 GCA_009867345.2 Toxicodendron radicans
TTTCACTCAATATTCCAACAATTATAATCACATTAAATCAATTATTAAAATTTAAGATAAATTCTAAATCAATAACTACAATTTTGTTCAAAATTACATAATAGACGGTATTTAAATAACATACTCATTCATTCATTTGATTCATTTATTCTCCTAGACAAGATATTTATTCAATATTCATTCAATTGTATAAAATTTTGTCTTGATCATTTCGCTCTTATCACGTATGTCATTGGTCATTACCATAATTTGTTATTAATTAGTTTGAATAACTTAGTATATGTATATATATATATGTGTGTGTGTATTGATATTATTAACATTTACAAGTTATTTGAATAAAAAATATGTTATTATCTATTAATAATATAACATATATATTAATATTTATATATATATCAAGTAATTCATATATGCATATTTAGTTATTTATATATAATTTAGACAATTATAATCTCATTTGATCAATTAATTGACAAATGTGTGTGTGTGTTTTTTTTAAATTAACATTGGTAAATTACTATTATAATTTATAAAATAACATAATATAATGTCATTAAAAAAAATTAAGTATAAGATATTTCGTCTAAAATCTTATAAAAATTCAAAATTATCCATGAAATTATATATATATATATATATGGGACATGGACGGGGTCGGGGATATGATCACATCCAGGGAAGCAGATTGGGCCCGGGCCCTGATGAATTCAGGGGAATCCCTGCCTCAATCGGGTGGGGCGGGAATTATGTTCATCCCTAGAGATGTTGTATGGATCACATGTGTTTTCGAAGATTGAATTGCGAGTGATAATCATCAGATTAGAATCGGACAGGGGGGTTGAACGAAAAATCGCTTTTTAAGACAATATATGAGACTTTTCAAGGCCTATCAACCCTAATGCTTTCACGAGGATGATGAATCAAGTGCTCTACATTCAATAATTTTAATCTAACCCTCTTGTTTTAGTGCTGTTGCGACCTTGATCGATCAAAATTAACCTCATCATATTACATAGGTTTGAATATATTTTTTAATCTAGTAATTATCATTATGATTCACAATTAATCATCTCTATCATGGATGGTTTTAAAAAATTAAAACAATATTGGGAAATGTAAAATTAATGATAAATAAAAGCAAACTGTGATTAAAAAATACATAATTTTCTAATAAAATAATATTTTATTTTGAAAATATAAACTCAACGTATTTTAAATTCCTATTTAAACACACTAATCATTTTAATAACCCAAAGATTCTAACCCTCGCATAATTTCATCCAAACCGGACAAAAGAAACTGTCCCGGCTGGTCTTGTCCTTCCAAGTAACGGCTACGTTCACCGGCTATAGCAGGTCACACTACGCTACAAATGCAACGGTCACATTTCCCCAGTTCATAGTTCACAACGTTTTGTTTTTTTCAAAAAACTGTTATAAAAATCTCTCTCTCTCCCTCTCTTTCTTCTCGTCAATCACAAAACACAAATCTAAGCAAAAACCCCCCTCAGATTCAGGTGATTTAACATGTTTAAACTTGTCGTACTTTGTTTTCTTGTCTTTTTCTCGTCGGATTCCGGCAATGTACAAGCAGATAATGCGCCTGCACCATCTCCCGCCACCGCCACGACAAAGCCACTGCCTTCTCCGGCTAAGTCCCCGGCAACTCCTCCTTCGGAAAGTCCCCATGTATCCCCTACACAATCCCCGGTCTCATCCCCGCCAACAGTTTCTCCGGCTGCCACTCCGGTGAAGTCACCGGCGGTTGCCCCGGTGTCACCGCCAACAGCAACTCCACCACCAGCCGCAACTCCCTCACCAACCGTCACTCCCCCTTCACAATCCCCCGCAAGTCCTCCTTCCCCTCTGGCGGCAACTCCCGTTGCTACGCCTACGTTGGCTCCAGTCGGGGCTCCGCCAACAGTGGAAGGTCCAGTTGTTGCTCCGGCACCGGAGACAATCCCATCTAGTTCAGCAACTCCGGCAGACGCTCCAGCGGTGTTCCCCTCTAGCAGTAGCCCACCGGTTTCAGCACCAGGGACTTCTGCACCGGAATCGGCAGAGGTTCCGATTAGCGATGAATCGGGTGCCGGGTCAATATTCGAGGTTCGGGTCATTTTAAGTGGGTTGGCAATTGGAGCCGCCATGGCATTTTAAAACTTTTTATCAATTTGTATTTCCACATTGTAATGTACTCATAATTTTTGGTTAGGGTTTTGATTATTTTATGAATATGAATTTTTATTGAATTATAAATATTTATTTATTATTACATTTATCATAATTCTGACTTTAAACCGTTACAACGATAATAGACAAATTAAAGGTAACTATAATACTAATTTAACATCTCTTATAACCGTTGGATCATCAATGATGAACGATTCGTTGAACCAGTAACAGAGGTAGATAGAATTTGATATTTTCTTCGAGATTTATTAAGGTTTTTAATTGCATAAAATGGTCCACAGTTACAAATAAAAATGGTCAGAAAATGCATTCAGTTCATGCCTTGAATTACACATGAAGAACAAGTGAACATTCTGAGTTGCAGGGCAGAGGTCAATTTAATTAGCAATGGTAGTCTTTCTGGCAATTCATGGCTCCTGCAGATGGAGAGTAATTGGTTAAAAATGAAGCTGGTCTAGCCACCATGCTTGAAGCTTTCAGGTAGCTTTTTGGAGATTCTTCTCCAGAAGGTGTAAAGAAAGCTCCATTCAGCATTAGATCTCCATCTGATCTCCAATTCCATTGCTGCCACTCTTCCTCATCTTCTGATTCATGCTTTGTCACCTGCAACAACAAGACTTCGTCATGGTTAGATGTGAACGAATCATTCTATGATACTGTTATAGTACTATAAAATTAGTTTTCTGGATGACTGTTTATTCTCGTTCAATGCTTTGAAACTTGCCTCCTTTGTAAATCTGTTGTTCGATGCTATAAAGACATTTCCTTGGCTGTTAATTGTTGGACTGGCACTTCCTCCAATTGCATACATCTCCCAACCACTGTATACATTGTTTACAATGTGAAAATAACCATGCCTGCACCTGCAAGAATTCAGCAAAAACTTTAAGGAGAATCACGAAAATTCTTAGATGCGAACATTTTGAACAGTAAAAGATAAAACCGTTTACAATTATCAATAAGCGAGATCCGCAGAAGAGACTCACTAATTACCTTGGCATTCTTTGAACCAAACCTTCCCCAAAAAAGTTGAAGGCAATTGTAACCTGCATATTCTTGTCTTCAACAAAGTCATCACTGTGCCCCATAAGCATCACTTCATTATGATGAAACATGTAATTGTTTGAGATGGTAATGGCAGTGGAGCCATACACAGCATCAATGAGTCCATCCTTGCAGTTAGATAGTGTACAGTGGTCAATCCACACATCTCTGGATCCAGTGATCGAGATTCCATCGCCATCTGATCGCCCCCGCAATCCGTAGTGGCTTGGTGTGTCCCTCACCAGAGCATTCCCAGCTGGTACACAGTCATGAATGTAAATGTTATGCACAATTACGTTACTCACATTGTAAATTGCTAAGCAAGGTCCATTTGCAATTTGGATATTGAACCCTCTCCCATCAATGGTCTTGTATGAGTTTATGACAAGCTCTTCCTTCAAGCTGATCACCATATCCTGATCAAAGATTATCCAAAGAGGCTCTTCTTGGAGTGCTGCGTACCGGAGAGTACCAGGTTTCGGATTCTTAGGATCGTCGTTTCCTGAATCAGTAACTACATAAATTTCGCCGTCTCTACCTCCCACCGCGTTGCGCCCGAACCCAACTGCACAATCAGCTAACATCTTCCGGTTAGATTCCCAGCTTGGGTCACATCTCCAACAATCATCAATGGGGTTGCCTGTTCTGCAAGATGCTTCATCCCCAAGCTGCCTTCTAGCTGTCATGCTCTTCCTGTTTGAACACTCTAAACGTTATTACTTAAACCAACAAGTCACTACAACAAGAAACAAAATGCAGAAAACTTACCCTTCAACTCCTTCGGCAGAGAATGTCAAAATGAGATTCAAGAACATGAAGAAGGAGAAGCTGATTGAAGAGCTTGACATTTTGAGGTACAACGGAGTTGCTTCAATGGCATGGAGCTATATAACAAGAAGCCACTATCTTCATGGGTGTAGTGAAAAAGATTGATGGGATTTTGATGGTACAATGAACTTAAATTCTCTGCAAATTAACGGAGAGCATAGTCTACCATCTGCAGAATCAATGAAGTTAAAAAAGAAAACAAATTTCATTGAGATTGTGTGCAGAATTTAGTGACAAAATAAGTTAGGTAAACACCGTTAAAATTGGTTTCAAATGAATTGATGAATAAAGGAAAAATTGAAGGCAGTTGATGCACATATGTTAAAAAGCTTACACTGAAACTTGGCAAGTTTTGGAACTAGTTCGGTGCATTGAAAGAAGTGGGGTTGAGAGCAAGCTGTGGCCGAAAAATTGGTTCAATAATCTTATGAAAATGGGCTGCCATTTTGAGTGCTTCTGCAAGCTAATTTATTCGCCAAGAAAAGTGATTGGAGATGGTACAAACAAATACAACGATTATGTAATTAAGATTTTTGAAGGTAATTAGAGTTGATGAGTATGTTCAATATGGCTTATTTTATTCAAGTAAAACTATTAAAAAAAAAACGTTTTAATATTAGAAATATGATCGAACGATGTTTATAAAACGAAGAAGTTCAAATTTTGAGCTTCGCCAAATAGACGTAAAACTGTTTATTTAGTCACTCATTAGCTCTTTTTGAATTGCAACCCGCCAGTCCAACCGGTTTTGGGGTAAAACCGAGTGAACTCTTACACCGGTTTTCAAGCCCTAAAATTGGATTTTTTTTTCCAACTTTCTCCATTTTTTCATTCTCTGTTGAGCAACATAAATTTTTTTTTAAAAAAGGCTTTCAATGTTGAAAAAAAAAAAAACTTTTTTAACCAATAGATAAATCCGAGAAATCGGGTTTGGGTGATGTTAATAAAGCTTGCAACTACTATTTTGTTGGTTGTGATCTTGTATGATTTAATTGTGAATTGAAATGAATGAGGGTCTAAACAAGAGGAGACAACCAAGCAAGTAAAGTTAAATAGGGCTATTGGTGGTTTTAATAATTGGGGACATGCCATGGACCAATTACTTAAAAAGGGTATTATCCTTTATTCTAATTAATGTTTGAATCAAATCTTAAATAAAAATGACTCAACATGGGTGACATGTTTTCTTAATGAAACTCCATAAATCATTAAAGATCTTAATTAATGCATTTGCCTCTACAATTATAAGTTTCAAAGCATTAAATTTTTAACCCACTCTTGGATAGCTCAAGAGGTAGAACGAGTATTGTGATGTATGATTAAAGCATACAGTTTTAGGTTTGAATCTTCCTGATGATTATGACGGTGGAATGTTGACCTAGTCAAAGTGCACGCAAGTTGGTCCTAACATCTTTTTTAAGAAAGAAGGTTATAAAAATTAACGTGTTATAATGGATAATACTAGACTTACAACTCAATTTTATAAACTTTCTCTTACAACCGTCACGTGACAACTCGTAATTAGTCTGGTAGGACCCTTTTGACCAATTTGCTAGCTAACCAATAGAAATTGAGTTATGAACCTATATTTTCCCATGTTATAATATACAAATCGATTTAATATTATATTATATCACTTAAACATCATCTCATTTCAATTGTTTCTATATATCTTATTAATATTATCATATTTAGGGCTATAATCGACTCGGCTCGGCTCGTTTCAAGCTCAAGCTTGACAAAAGTAAAAAAAAAATCATATATACCCCAAAAAATCCCTAAAATTATCTAATATATCCAAAAAAATCTCATAAATTATCGAATTTTTCGAGCTTGACAAGTCAAGCAATGAGTGTTTAAGCTCGACTCACATGCTTAGCCAAGCTGCTCGTGCTCGAGCTTGCGTAGCTCAACTTTCACCCCTAATCATATTATTTAAAACATTTTCTTAGATATATTGTCTCAAATTATCAAATGATGAGATTAGGATACAAAGAAGAATGTATTATTGAAAATTAAGGAGAGAAAGAAAGAAAAATATTTTTCAAAAACAATTCCAAATTATTATTTTTATTTTCTTGAAACAAGATATTCTCTCTATACCCATCAATAAAAAGAAGTTTCTTTGTTGATATTTTCTCCACAAATTTTCCCTTCTCTCCTTCTTCACGCTCTCCCCCTTGAACAAAACATGACCATATCCAATCTTTTTCTCTCTCCACCACCTCCTCTTTTCACTTTAACTAACAAACTAACCTACAAACTCAACCACCAAACCAAAGTAAACAAACCCAGACGAACTAGCTTCACTATAGTTGCCAAATCCCAAAACAACAATAACAATAACTCAGCTGATTATCAAGACCGCTTAATCTCAGCTGTTTGTTACTTTTACCCATTTTTTGATGGCATTCAATATGGAAAATATGTTTTAACCCAATTTACTCCCATTCAAGTTCTTGTACAACCACTTGTACCGGCCATTAAAGTCTTCAAAAGCTTCCCCTTTAATGGGTTTTTGATTTTTTTGACTTTGTACTTTGTTGTTGTTAGGAACAATAATTTTAGTAGATATGTTAGGTTTAATACTATGCAGGCTATTGTGCTTGATGTTTTGTTGATTTTTCCTGACCTTTTGGAGAGAACTTTTAATGTTAGAGATGGGTTCGGGTTGGATTTGATGATGAGTTTGGATAGTACTGTGTTTTTGTTCCTTTTGGTTAGTTTGATTTATGGCTCTTCTTCCTGTTTGTTAGGTCAAGTGCCCAGATTGCCCATTGTTGCTGAAGCAGCTGATAGACAGGTTCTTTGAATGCCCATTTGGATTCTTTTTGTGATTTTGTAATCATTTGTATTTTGATGGAAGTGTTATAGATTTTAACTTCATACAATACGATGCTGTTTCAGCTGTTGTTTTTAAGTTTTAGTTGGTTTATGATTGTTAGTTTCTTTGAGAACTGATGAGAAATTGGGAAATGGTGTTGTGGTATTGTCGAATTTAGTGGCTTGGCAATGCGGAAAAGGCCATGATTCAGCAATTATACTGTCAAACTTATTTTGTTTCTTGTTATTGAATTTGTAATCAGTTGTAAACTTATTGTCTGATGGAAGTGTTAAAGGATTTAGCTTTTTATAATAAAATGCTGTTTCAGCTGTTGTTTATGTTTTACTTATACATTGAGATTGATGAATTTTGTTAGTTGGTTTATGATTGTTAGTTTCTGTGAGAGGTGATGGGAAATTTGGAAACGGTGTTGCGTATGTTGTGAAATTCAGTGATTTGGCCATAATGCAAATGTCATGGTTCCGCGGTTGTGTTGTTGAATTCATTTGGTTTCTTGTTATTGAATTTGTAATAAGTTGTAAGCTTATTGTTTGATGGAAGTGTTGAAGGATTTACCTTTGTATAACACAATTCTCTTTCAGCTGTTGTTTTATGTTTTAGTTTTTGGTTGGTTTTTGATTGTTAGTTTCTTTCAAAGATGTTGTGAAGTTAGGAAATGATGTGTCTTTCTATTGATGGGTAATGTTCGTGTTTAATGTATGTTGTCAAATTTAGTTGCTTGGCAATATGGAAAATGTCATGGTTCCGCGCTTTTGATCATGCTAATTGCTTGAAGAGGCAAACTAGTTTAATTAAGGCAAACTAGATACCCACATTTTTGCCTCTCTGTTAAAGGAAAGACCTTGCTGTAGTGCTCAACTGAATTAGCTTATCGGGAGACCCTTAGTTGTAGTCTCCAGTAAATCTAGCACTTTTTTTCTTTTTTCAAACTAGGAAATTAAAACCAAACCCTGTCATCCTGGTGTGACCAGGATTAGATCATAAGAACTTTTACGCGCAATTCAGCACTTTAGATTGCCTTCTCAAGATAAATTTAGCCTGCGATTCTTCAAAACCATTTCTTCTCTAGATAGTCTAATCTCTCTGTTTGGTGTTCTTGAAATTGAAGGGAGCATTTGTTGTTCTGATATGCAGTTCCCAAAACTTATAGATTCCACATACTCTTCATGTTTAAAACTTTTGAATTTGAAATTGTGAAGTTGCATCATCATTGAATGTAGTTCCATGCACTTACATTTACTTCAAAATGTTCAGTCACCATGTTTGCTGAAAACTTGATTTGTGGGTCAACTTGTGAACTTGTTTCTTGGCTTTGAAAAGGAAGAAAGTAAACCAATAATGGGTTGGCCTAGTGGTAAAAGCTTGGGGCTTGGGGTCAAGGGGTTTGTTGGTCACAGACCGCAGGGTTTGTCCAACTTCGAAAGCCTTGTTTGGGGCGGGGGACTAGTCGAGGTGTGCGTAAGCTGATCTGGACGAACCTCTGAATAATAATAAAAAAAAAGAACCTCTGAATAAAAAAAAAAAAAAAAAGTCATGGACCGTAGGGCTTGCCCTGTTTCGAAAGCCTTGTTCAGGACAGAGGACTAGTTTGCCCTGTTTTGAAAGCCTTGTTCGGGACGGAGGACTAGTCAAGGTGCGCATAAACTGGTCTGGACGAACCTCTGAATAAAAAAATAAAAAAATAAAAGGAAGAAAGTAGCCATAAGTGAAGTGAACATGATGGGGCCAATGATATTGCCATTTATCAGAAACCTATGTGGTTTTTGTTGCTTATTTAACAACTTGTTTCACATCTTACATGTAAGGATGACTCTGAATCATGTGCCAAAGGTCAAAATATGTTCCAACTCTCAGAGGCTTTAATTAAGGTGTCTTCAGGTTCAAGTCTTTCAAATGCCCCACTTCTTATTTTAGCACATTGATCCTTTAAACTTCTTTGAGACTCGTACAAGTTTACTTAAATTTTATCAGAAATCACAAGCTGGAACATGTGAGGTCCTTGTTTTCTCTGTCCAACTCCTTCCCACTTCCAACCACTGCCCAACAGTCAAAATCTCTTCAATCTGTTTCTACGATTTCAGAATCAACTACCTGATATCGCTAATTACAGTAAGACAGTTGACAAAACTTTAGGCATTTATACCAACTTTATAACACACGTATTACTCAAGCTCAAGACCGAATCCTTGTGAAAGGGGCGAATAGAAGTAGTGTTGGATAGTTGTAGATCACCTTCCTGGTTTTGAACTTGCATGTATAACAGAGAAATGACGAATAGAAATGAATGAATTTGCACAAAAAAAATTGGGATCTATGCATACTTCAACGATGAAAACTCACACGAAAATAAAATATAGCCTTGTATTATAGGAACTTTTTTATGTTATTGAATTGATTTTGTGACAATTCACTATCATAACTCCATTGATGAATGAGGAAGAAGGAGATTTGTGAATTGTGATAGAGGGAAGTGCCACTCAAGTTCATTCATTCATACCCCACATCCTAGAAATCCCATTTCTGCCCACAAATGAAGAAGTTTACATCAATCAATTAGTCAATCAATCATAAATCATCCCACTAATGCATTACCAATCTTCTGGAATTTGATCAAAGGAGATTTTTGAGTTGTCATCATCTAAACTTTAAATCTAAAATTGACTACACACAAAAAAATGTATGAGAAATAATACTTGGGCAAGAAAAGGCCCTACCATTTTGCATAATGCCAACAAGAACAAGAAAAAACATAATCTTCTAAATCTCTTATGGTGTCCAATTCACCCTACTATTATAAATGGAAATATGAAATGTTGTTTGACAAAACCCTAATTGACTAACAACCCATTTGAACCTAAATCAACCAAGCTCATGTGTGTGATTCAAAGACAGCTTGCATGATTATGATAGATTAGAGTGAAAATAATTATTCATATCTGACCGAAAACACATTTGCATAATTCTGATATAATTTTGGATCAAGAACGAATAAGAGTTTATACCAATTTATATGTAACAGTCTAAGTAAAAAAAAATCAAATCAGTATTATTTGAATCTAAAATATCTACTAAAGATTAGTCGAATTCAGATGGTTATGAATTCCCTGTATTATCAAAGACTCATGGAAACACCCTACCAATTCAATCAAAATCAAACAATTCGGTGGTTCATTAATTTAACTAAATATATGTTGACTAAACAAGCATGAAAATGGCTTAAAATTTGTGACCTACCACTTGTATAATACTACAAAACAAATTAAATCTAACACCTAGCCCCCCATAAAACCTTTGGCTTAAACGTTTTATAATTCTTTAGTTGACTAATGTAAACAAAGCATTGAGTTGAATAATAGTAATATTGACAAAACCCTAGAAATTGAAGAATAAACAACCCATTTGAACCTGGAATCACGTTGCCTTATAAATTATATTATTTAATTTTAATAATAAAATTAATATATAAATACATTGGATACAGGTAATGTCTTATTAAGGAGAAAATTAATATTTAATATAACTTTCAATTATATATTGAATACTTAAAAGGATAATTACTATAAACCCTCCTGATGTATAAACAATATCTAATAAACCCTTATAGTTTTGATTATAACTCTCAATCCCCTACCATTTGTTAGACTTACTGTATTCTATTACCGATAGAGACACGTCGAACAAGTAAGTACATTTTTTTACCTATGTTAAATGTTAATATGTAACAAACTAGCGTAATGGCTTGAAGCCCATCTCCCTCTATCCGTCTTTCCATTGCCACCACATCAGCCACGACAAACGAAAATTATTAACAAATCATCTAGTTTACCACCACAAGTGATTAAGGGTGTTCAGAAAAATCCGTAAACCGAATCGAATCGGAAAACCGGACCGAAACCAAACCGGTTTTCTGGTTTTTCAAAGTAACTGATTCTGTTTTGGTTCAATAAAATGTATAAACCATATTTCCAGTTCGGTTACCAATTTATAGAATTTTAAAAACTAGTTTTTACTTAACATTAAAAAAAAAACCTAAAGTCTCTAACCTTATTTTTGGGGAATTTTTAGGTTGATGTTGTTTTTTATGTGTTTAGATTGTGTTAGACAATAATTATGTGTTTAGATCGTGTCGGATAATAATTTTTGAGCATTCTATTAAGTTATTACATTTTTAATATGATATTAAACTAATTAAATTAGATTTTTCAATTTAAATTGGGATAAACCTGTTTTTAGAGGCCGGTTAATTGTTAAACTGATTCGGTTTACAAATTTTTTTTTCTCAAAAGCGGTTCAGTTCCGGTTCGACAAATTTTCTGAACCAAAAATCATGTTCGGTTAAAAAAATAGGTAAACTAGACCGGTTAACCGGTTTTGTACACCCCTACAAGTGATCAATTCACTTCTATCTACGGCTTTGCGAGGCCAAAACTAATCATGAGATGTTAATGTCCAACAAATAATAGGGGGTTAAAAGTCATATCCGAAACTTTAAAGATTTTGTGGATATAAAGTTTATTACTTTCCTTATTTGGTTTCCAAAAAAAATTAATTAAACGCTCAAATTCCTACCGACATTCCATTTTTCTTTAATTAATTAATTGAAAATTAATGAATTGTAAGGAGCTGTCCAAGGATTTGAAAACGACGTCGTTGACAGATCAGAGTTTTAATTAATTAATTGAAAATTAATTCCATTTTTATTGAGAAACACATGCAAGTTATTTGAACAATTAAAATATTTAAAAAAAAATATTTTCAAGAATTTCATTGTGGTAAACATGTGGGATCAAAAGCATTTCATTTGTTTATCTTAAAAACAAATAAAATTAATTAATTAATTAATTAACACTTAATTATATATTATTTTACATAATTTTATATTAATTAATTGCAAATTTTTGAAAATTAAAATATTAAAGTAATTAATTAAATTTTTTTTAATAATTTGCACTTGCTTAGCTCTTAAGCAAAATTTAAGCGTGATAAGAGGAATAATCTTAGCCGTCCAAAGAATCATCGTGCTTGCAACCAGGCCAATGCTCTACTGTCGGTGCCTGATGTACTGCCGTCATGTAATCGATGAATACCGTCCACGTGTCCCACATCCATGTTTTCGCTGCCAGCCTGGCAATTTTGGGAGTATAATAGGGAAGTTTTGGACCCCACAAATTAACTAAGTAGACCTTCAATTTCCCAGAAATTTACCCTCTTGTTTTAGATTAACTACAAAAATGCCACTCGAAGAAATGCCTGAAGCCGACACTGCCAGCTTGGCGCCTAGTCATCCATATAAATAAATATAATTATATTTATTTGTTTATTTTGACTAGTTTTACATCGAGCGGTCAACGATCGGGTGGTCATATGATTGGTTGGTGATGATCATGATATCATAAGATTGTGTTAGGAAATGGGTCCCATGATTAATCTCTGTAAGGGGCTTTAGAAGTAGGTGATTATGATGCAATGCAAAAGGTCAGTGAGATTACGTGAGAGTATAAATGCATTGCTTGCGATCTGGTGTTTCGTGTACTACACTTTTATGTTACTTTTGTGCCTTGATTTCAAGATATGCTCAGCCACGTGATCTGATTTCCAACATATTCTTTACTCCATCTCAAATCTCTCAAAAGTACGAATAACTTAGTCATTTCTTGACTTTCTAGTCAACATTATCTCATTTCTTATTAATAATAATCAAATTTCTAAATAATTTATAATTTATAATAGAGCAAACCACATGTTCCCAATTGAGGTTTAGCGAAATCTCAAATTAATATCTCCAATTGAATTTATTTCAGATTTTCATTTTTAAACTAACATCGTTAGTGACTGTAAAAAATGGTCGAAAACGGTGAGTGAAGTTGGCAAGTGAGGGTATAGGTTTTGTAAAGAGGTTGTGGGGAATCTAACAGTAGTCTCGGAAGTGGTTTTAGATTTCAAAATCGGTAAAAAAAAAGCCTAAAATCGTCAGCTTGAATGCTGCTAATATGAGCCACTTTTTGCTAAAATGAGCCCATCTTCTGCCAATGATAGTGTCGACGTACTTTAGCGTGCTAATATGCGCACGCACTATAGTGAAAAGTAGAGAATATATTAAACTAAAGGAAACAACGTTAATTTAAGGGTGAGAGTCTGAAATAAATGTAACAAGAAGTATCAACTTAAGATTTCGCTAAACCTTGGGTGGGAATATGTCGTTTACTCTTTATAATACGATAACATAAATGTCCATTCAATCACATTACATATGTATTATCCAATCACATTACATATGTATTATCGTAATCGTAGAATCACCTTATATGACTTATAGTGATTGAAACATGTGTATGTGTGTCAGTCTTATTAAAAACTCTACAATACATAATACATAACATAAGATGACACATAATTTTTCAATTAAAGAAAAAAGTTTCAACATGACAACGTAGATGCTCGTAAAATCATGTGATGTGTAAATTGTAATAATCAAATGTACGTATATGTATCTGTCTTACTAAAAACTTTATAGTAAATAATACATGACATAAGATGACAAGTTATTAAGGATGTAAAAACCTCAGCTTGGATTGCACTTGCCCAAGTTAGACTTGAGGTACACTTATAAAATACAGGTTTGAGTCGGGTTTATTTTTTTACATCCCTATAAATTGCCAAACAAGTCAAAATTAAGATATTATTTGAATGTACATTATCATAAAATTTATGTAATTTATATGGATTATGGCCAACTAATCATAAATTGTCGTATCACGTGATTTCAATAGACGTATTGATAACACCGATAATTTAGTATCATCCTAAACTATGTTAGGTAATACCTTATTAACCACTATTGAAAATTGATATTTGCTTTAAATTAAAGCTTATAAAAAGGATTTATTTTTATGCAATGAATTATTTATTTGTATTTTAGAAATTATTTTATCTTCTTTGAGAGAAACACACACACACTCAAAGCAAATAATACAATAATAAAAGCAAATAATAAATTGTCATTAAGCCATAAATAATTACAATAATGTACTATTGTAATGTCACATTATATCTGTGTTGATGACTTCGGAAACATTTTATTTATTGAAAGTTGTAATCAATAATTAATCACCCAATACATAATAATAGTAATAATAACAATAATGCCCAAAATAAATTAAAATGAGTTATTATACCAAAAAGACCAACATAAGGGTAGGGCATAATTCTAGGTTTTTTTTCTTTTTTTTTTTAAATTTAATTTTAAATAATTTATTTACGTTATTTAAAATAAATTACTGAATTATTTACATGTCGATATCACATTTGATGTTAAATTACTTCGTATTTAGTAGTTTAGGATACTACTTAAATATATAGTATTAAATTATTAATCTATAGTTTTTTAAATTTATTAACGAAAGAGTGAGAGAGTGACAAGAA
>WYDK02118157.1:12718756-12729824 GCA_009867345.2 Toxicodendron radicans
TTGGCTAGGAGGATTTGAGCCATGGTTAGAAACTAGATACAATCAAAAGGTTCATGAGAGTTCATGAACTTTGTTAAATTGTGTGCTAGATTCACAACATCTGAATTCAGACGTTATAGAAAATTATGTACATTTCTAAGTTCCTCAAATATTCTCTACTAATTTTGCTTAATAAAAAAGTACCTGGTCCTTAAGTCCTCAAACTCTTCACAGTAAGTTGCCACAAAATCTGTCACATAAAAGAACAAAAACAGTCAGTTGCTTCCAGTCTTGAAACAACAAAATGGAAGTGTTTTCTTTTCTCACCATTTTTCTCACCCAAATGGACAGTAATTGGGAAACTGTACCTTTTTATTTCTCACAGAAGCTCTTGATTCAACTAACTGAATGCAGATTATGCATATTGCGAATCGAATGTGATCTGAGATCTTATATAATTTACATGTCCTTATCTTGGATGTGGCTGTTTGTTACGGGGCTGGAGTACTGCAAAAAGAAAATGTGATATTCATCATTTAGTTTAGCCTATCAGTAATGAAGTCCATAGCGATAGAGGATCTGTGAGCAGTACCTTCAACTATTCTGCAAAAACTTTGCCGGGGGAAAATCGTTTCTGGGTTTAGTGTTTGCTGGGAAGCAATGGCCTCCGCCACACGATTTTTACTGCAGCAAGCAAGTGTAGATGTACAATATTAAGTCATAGAGTGAGGTCCAAGCTAATGAAGTGTAAACAATTTCAGTTACATACCTGGCCCATGAAGGAATAAATTTAGTATTGGGTATGTCATCTTCTTCTTCATCTTCATCATCGGAAACTTTATATGGAGAAATATCGTAGGATTCTTCCTGGTATTGGTTGGTACCAAGCTTGTGATCTTCTGCTGCTTTCTGTACATTGCTCGTTACCTGGAGAAAGCTTTGAAGTCTTAGCTGTGTGCATGATGCATTAAAACCAAGCATTTCTAGCAAATCTTTTACCTTTGTATTATCACCGTAACCAGTCGAAGTCTTACAAACTTCACGGACAATGCTGGCTTTGTCAGGCTTTCGCAGTTTATCAGGATTTTCATTTCCCATTTCCTTGTCCTTTCTGTTATCCTTTCCTGTTTCATCCTTAGAGACCTTGATCTCATTTGCTCGCTCATCCTGTGATAGATACCCAAAGTTAACGCTATCCCTGAAGCAGCAAGCATGAAAAAAGATTTAAGTTTGGTTAGACTTTAAGTGATCTTACAATGGACTGGCCTTTCATTTGATTCTCTTTCTTCATGCGTAGCTTTCCTTCGTTTTCTCGCTGCTGCTTAAAAGAGTCAACAACACGCTTTCTTTTGCGCTCTTTCTCCTTTCTTTCGTCTTCTTCTCTCTGTCTTTTTCTGGCAGCATTTTCAGCTTCTTTCTTCTTTCGTTCCTCTTCTTTCTTTCTCTTCTGAAGCTCCAGTTGCTTCAGATTTTCTTGCTCCAGTCTTGCTCGTTCAAGTTTCAAGGCTTCCTTCTTCATCTTACGTTTATTCTCTTTCTCTTGTTCAACACGCTTTGCGGCTTCAGCAACCTCTAGGGCCTTCACTTTAACATCCCTCTTTCCTGGAAGGAAACACCAGAATGCTCAGGGGACATACACAGTCATTCAATCAAACAACCAATAACAATCGAAGTTCGTCTGAACAGTAGCCAAGACCTTGAAATGGTCAAGGCTGTGAACATAGTTAACCAGCCAACATCATAAATCTGAAACTGGAATCTGTAATCTCGTAGATAAACTTAAATATCTAATAATATCTGTAGAAGTATAAGAAATTACCTGTGATAACTGCGGCTGGTTGTTTTTGTTGAACAAGCGGAATAAAGGAAGTGAGATTGGATACAATGTTATTACGCTTAGTTTCCTTTTCTGCTAAACTTTGGCCTCCTTTTCTCAAACTGAGTTTTCCAGATAATTTTGGCTTGCTGAACCTATTACGAACCGATTCTCTCAACCTGTAGATACCATTTTCTCCGGGTGCTAAACTAGCGCTCACTTTCATCTTATTTGTAGGTTGTTTCTTGCTGCTGTTATGGTGTTCAAGCTTCTGGCTGACCCTATTGCAAGTCCCAGTGAAGCTGTAATCTGTTTTTACAGATTCTATACTGTCTCTAACAGCAAACATCTCACATTTAGAAACAGATGCTGGAAGGTTTGAATCTTCTGTGATGTCAGCAAGCGGTTCTCGTTTGACTGGGGAAGATATCATTTCTGAACTTATGCCTTCTTGGAATACATCAGCAACCTCATGTGTGTTCTCATTTTCTTCAATAATGCAGGGAAGCTCTGCATTTAAGCTGCCTTGCTTCTCTGAACTTCCAGTGTTTGATGTAGTTCTATCCCATAGTTTCCCAACTGGAGATGTAAAAGGTTTCCTTATATCCCAGGCAGATTGAGCACTAGAAAATGGTAAGCAATCAGAGTAGGATCTTCCTTCCAAAGCATTATTGACATCCTCATCGAAGTGGCTGGCCTTAAGTTGCTTGCCTATATCATCCATCGTGAAAAAGTTGCTCCTCAGGTCACACTCTAGCAGCCCATTTGGAACTGATTGATATAAATTTGGTGCTCTCTGTAATTTATAAGTGGTAGAAAAATGGGATAGTGGAGTATGCATGGACGCAGATTTGCAAAGCCGCTGAAGTAAACTAGCACGTTCTATTGTAGATTTTGGTAGGTTCAGTTCGTCAAAGTTTATGCTCTCTCCTGTGCATGATTGTTCATTATCTGTTTGCACAATGAAACCCTCAAACTCAGGAATGGCTTGGTCTGCACAGATCAACTCCATGGATTTTCTACTTTTAAATTCAGCTGAACAATATAGAAATTCACCATTTTCTTCCAGAAGAGATTTCCTTTCCTGCTCGTCTCTTTCAGTACAGGTCAAGTTTTCAATAGTTCCCGGTTCAAATTTATCATCAAGATATGGTAAGACTTTATTCTCTTCCAGGGTGCACTGTTTACTTAAATCAGGAACACTAATCGGAACTGATACTCCTGCTTCCACATTTGAACACCCTTCAGAATCTCCAGTACCTTGTTCGGCCGAACCTGACATAAAGGGCACTTCTGATTCTTCCATTACAAAAGTGAAAGGGGTGTGTGCACTTCTTTTCCTCTCTTCCAAGCAAAGCTCACCCTGTCAACCACAAAATAAACATACATTCTTCATCAGAAGAGCTCAAACACCAATAGAAACTAACAAGTATAATCTGTGAAAAACCTGAAGCAAGACTTTATTCTCTCCCATAGTGTGCTGTTTACTTGAATTTAAGACACTGCTTGGATCTTTCTCTCCTGCTTCAGCATTTGAACATCCTTCAGGATCTGCAGTAGCCTGATCGGCCAAACATGAGATAAAGGGTACTTCTGACTCTTCCTGTACAAAGGTGAAAGGGGTGCGTGCACTTCTGTTCTTCTCATCCAAGCAAAGCTCACCCTGTACACCATAAAATTGAAACAGATATTCTGCATCAAAAGAGCTCAAACACAGATAATAACAGACTAGCATAATCTGTAAAAAATCTGTTCAGATTTTCTAGCTATCTTGAACGTTGTGAATAAAATACATTATCAACAATCCATAGACAATCAACCAGCATTTAGCCCCCATAATAGTTGATCGCAGGATAACTAAGGTTTGTGTAAACATGCAACCAAAACTCATAATAGTGGACAATACAAGAAATAAACAACATAGTGATTGGATGAGAAGAACAGAAGTGCACTCTTATGTTTCAAACAACATAGTGATTGGATGAGAAGAACAGAAGTGCACTATTATGTTTCAAACAACATAGTGATAGAGGTTTTAATATTTACTGGGAAGACAGAAAAGGAATCATATTTATCTATACAGACCAACGAGTCAACTAATCCAAATTATTTCCTGTTACAATTCTATCCATCAAAAAGTTATTAAATTAAATATTAGCTTATTTTTGTGTTTCATCTCCCAAGAGATTATACCTACTGAGCGCAAGAAATGTAGTAGCAACTAGCAAGAGCTTCATATTGACTTGATCATCACGTAAGGTGTAAATTTTGTCAAATATTACTCAGGACAAGAATAATGGGGAGAATCTATGAGTAGATGTTACTGGCAGATCTACGTGACGTTTAGAAGAACATGTTACTGGCAGATGCAGTCAAATAATATTTCCAATAACCTAAAGGTCCAGCGAAAGTGGAACGGAAAATTAAGTACCTCAGAAACTTGCAGCTTAGGTGAAGATTGAGATTCCCCAAGCATGTGGCAATCCCCATTTTGGTTCAATTCAACTACACTATAACTGACACGTGATTGCACATCACCGCCCACCTGAGAGAGAAAAAAATTTAGATTTTAGACAAGCTTTATGTTATCTTCAACACAATTTGAGTTTCAAATTTCAAGTGAATACACATAAATGAATTACCCTCAAGCTCGGTGAAGCAGACAGGGAGTCGTCTAGTCGATTATTAACCTTTCTTCGCTTAGACTGAGACAATGAACCTTCACCTCCTGATTTAGAACTTTCTGTTGATAGTACAGACTTCTTTTTGATCTGGTCTCTTGATTTAGAAGTACTAGCAGTCTGGTCATCAATATTCACATTCACTGAGCCCCTTTTAGAACTGGCTTGCTGGCTAGACCTTCGAGATCTTGTAATTCTACCAGAATAAACATCGCTACCTTTCTCCTTGCCCTGTAAACCACCTGCTTTTGGTTCTTCCACCACAGATCTTTCATGATAGCTCTCAACTGGCTTAACCAATTCCAAACCGTTAAAACGTTCAAGTTGTACGGCAGAAATCCAAACAGGAGATGATTTAGATCCTCCAGACAGGCAAGTTTCGACATGATCATTAACTGGACGTCGATTGACATTTGATTTCGCAGTTTCATCTTCCTGAGAAAAACAAAAGCAATGGCATTTTAAATCCAGCAGTAGATAATCTTCTTCAAAATTCAAGTTTCTAATATTGAAAAAAACAGGTAAATATACTGAAGTGGCTTTACCCTCGAGCTTAATGAAGCAGAGATAGTGTTGTTTAGACGACCTCCAACTTTTCCTGACAAAGGGGAATTCTCTTCAATCTGCTGTTCACTTGATTTGGCAGTACTTATATCATTGTTGCTCCTACTAGATCTCCCAATATAAGTGGGTCTACCTACATATGAGAACTCCTTTACAGAGCTAGGTTGTTGGCCAGAACTTCGGGATCTGGTAATTCTACCAGAATATATATTGCTACTCTTTTCCTCGCTCTGGAAACAAGATACTTGGGCTTCTTCCACCTCAGAACTTCCATTATCAAAATCAACAGTTTTTACTATTTCTGACTCATGAACTTGGTGAGCCTGTACCGTAGCAATCTGAGAGCCAGTAGCTACACTAGAATATACACTAACATTCTTCTCGGCGCAGAAATTTTTAGCTGCTTTTGCACTATCACGAAGCTCTAAAGCCCGTTGCCTTGACTTTGATCTTTGAACCCTTGCCAGTGATTGCAATGGTCCCGGGTCAATGTCTGATTTTTTTGTCTTTCTCTGATATTGAGGAGATGTAACACTAGAATCTAGCTCGACAACAACATTTGATGCACATCCAGCATCACTGACAGGAAATTGATGCAAGTCAGACTGTCCAGCTACTAAAAGACCTGTGTTGCTTGAAGCATGAACTTCAGTGAATAAACCATCAGGTAATTCCTCATTTTCAGATAAAATAGCTGGTTTATAGTTGGGAACGTTGTCATCACTGGAATAGGAATTTGCAGGTTGTGGACTTGGGAATAGGAGTCCCGAGATAAGCTTCTCCTTACTTAACTCTGCAATAAAACTTAAAATTGTCAAGGAAATCCAACGGAAATATAATTGTTACCATTAATATAAACTGAAGAGACATGCACGTCCAGTTCTTGAAATTTTTTGCTTTGATTGAATGTTTTATTTCATTTAAATCTTATTTAATTGTGTCATTCTTCAATTAGGATCAGAAATTCATTTGTCATTATCTTTATTGTTTCTTTGAGTTTCTTCTCTCCATCTCCCTTTCCTGACTTAGTTCGCTATTATCTATCAGCGTTATTCTTCTGCCCCTTCTTCTACCCCTCCATCACTAGTCGTCATAGCAAAGCACAAAATTTGACAATGTCACAACATTGTAAAAGTAAAGCAACAAAATTTCAACTTGTCTTCTTGTAATTTGAGTAATCAAACATGCAAGTACCAAAAGCTTCTTAGACATATTAAAAGGTACAATTTCTTTCTTTCCAGAGCAAAAGATAAAATTGAAATAGTGTTTTCAAAGAAAAATAGAAACACAAGACCATTAAAAAAAATGGAGGCAATAAAACTGGCAACATAAAACGCTAATGAAAGCTCCATACCTTTTTCCTTGCTGCGGAAACCGCCAACTTTTGCTTCTTCCACCTCACAGTTTTCATTATTTATATCAACAGATTCAACCAATTCCAACTCACGAACATTGTCATTCTGCACAGGAGCAATCTCAAAACCTGTAATTCCACTAGCAAAAACAATAGTCTTATTTTCAGTCTTATTCACGTCATGTGTCTTATTCTCATCAGGTGAATGACTTTTAACTGATTTTGCACTATGACGAAGCTCTAGAGCCCTTTGCCTTGACTTAGATCTTTGAATCTTGGCCAACGACTTAGCTGGCTCAGGAGAAACTTCTGACATTCTACCATCTCTCTGACCCTCGGGAGATGCAGCAGAACTAGAATACAGCTTCTGAACACAACTCGAGGCACCCCCAGCATCAATAACAGGAAACTGCAGCGAAACAGACAATCGATCTTGTGCTGCGTCAACAGCTTTACTTGAAGGTTGAACTTCTGCATAGAAACTAACAGGTAATTCTGATATAGATCTTTGAAAATTTTCTAATGACTGAGCTGGCTTGGGGGAAACATTTGAGATTCTTGCATCTCTCTGATCCTGTGGAGATGCAGCAGCAGAACTCGAATCCGGCTTCTGAACACAACTTGAGGCACCCCCAGTATCAATAACAGGAAACTGTGGCGAAACAGACAATCGATCTCGTGCTGCATCAACAGCTTTGTATGAAGGGTGAACTCCTGCAGAGAAACTACTAGGCAAATCTGATTTTGATCTTTGAATCTTTTCTAATGACTGAGCTGGCTCAGGATAAACATCAGAGATTCTTGCATCTCTCTGATCCTGTGGGGATGCAGCTGGAATACTAGAATCCCTTTTCTGTACACAACTTGAGGCTCCTCCAGCATCAATAACAGGAAACTGCGGCGAAACAGACAGCCAATCTCGTGCTGCATCAACAGCTTTTTTTAAAGAGTGAACTTCTGCATAGACACTACCGGGTAAATCTGATTTAGATCTTTGAATCCTTTCAAATGACTGAACTGGCTTGGGATAAACATTTGAGATTCTTGTATCTCTCTGATCCTGTGGAGATGCGGCAGGAGCACTAGAATCCCGCTTCTGAACACAACTTGAAACTCCTCCAGCATCATTTACAGGAAACTGTAGGGAAACAGACAATCCATCTCCTGCTGCATCAACGCCCTTGTTTGAACGGTGAACTTCTGCATAGAAACCAGCAGGTAAAGCTCCCTTACTGGCTGTGACAATTGGCTTGTTGTAACTGCTCAAAAAAGGAATTCCCGGTGGTACACGTGGAACTAAGAGTCCTGAAATAAGTTCCTCCTTATTCAACTCTGCCATGGCATAAAAGTAATGATTCTACATGAATAAAGCAAATTATGTTTCTTCTCATAATGCAAATAAACTAATGCAATATGGCAGTGCAAACCATCAGCTACTCTATTTGGTTGCCAAAACATTGCAGCAATACATCTTTCGAGACGAAAGATTAAGAAAATCACCAGTTTTTTCAACTTAAGTTCAACTAAGAATCAAAACCTTTGAAAACTTATAAAAAAACTAAACAAACTCAGTAATGAATCCCAGCAACTTGATTACACAAAAGATTTCACTTCCTGAATGCTCTAATAGACACTCACGAACAACTTTCAAAACCAAAGATTTAGACCAATCACCAGTCACCACTAGACTGAATTTAATATCAAGAAACAAACTCTAAGCGTCATAAACCTAGACATTATTTCTTAACATATTTGCTTTATTGATAAAACTTGAAAAGCATTCCACTTCTAAAACCAACCAAACAATTTTTTTAAGAAGCGAAATTATAAAATTTTCCTTCAGTATCAAAACTTACACACAGATCTAACCATAAAAATGACCTAATTCGCCATTCGAAGTCACTAATCCTTTCAATTAAGCTTTCAGATATCCAAACAAAAACAAAAGACAAAGAGAAAAAGAAAATTTAGTTAAAATTCGCCCTCAATAGCAGAACTCACACACAAATCTAATATAAAAATGACCTAATTCGCTATTCAAAGTCACAAGTAGTTCTTAACTTAGCTTTTAGATATTCAAAAAGAGCAAAAACAAAAGACGAAGAAACAGGAAAATTGAACTCAAAATTCCTCGCAATATCAAAACTCACACACCAATATCTAATCACAGAAATGACATAATTCGCCTAATTCGAACTCACCTTAAGCAAAAAAAAAGCACGAAGAAATTAAAAAAAAAATTATAAAAAAATAGCGAGATTGAGACTACCGTCGGAGGATGAAGAAGACAAGAGCCACGGCGGAGGAGCAATTCCTTCAAGGAGACATTTGGAGGCGAGGTGTTGATCGAAGAGAAGAGTCCGTTGTTTGACCTGGTCAATGATCCGTTTCTTCCTCTCGAAGATCTGCATAAACATTGTCTCCATCTCCGACATTTTTGCGTTTCTTCTTCTTCGTCTTCAAGCTTTCTTCTCCATTCGGTAGTTCAAATCGAGTCGCCGAGTTTTGAAAGAGAGAGAGAGGGAAATCGTGTTTTTTCTGATCCACGGTGGAGATTGCTTTTAAATTGAGCGCGTTTTAAATTTTTGAAATTTTGTTAATGGGCCGGTCCGGGCCGGAACGAGCTGGTCTGGGCTTAACTTTTCTTTGAGTAAGATTTATGGGCCGATGCTTTTAAATTCGATAGGGACTATTTTATCAGTTAAAAATTTACTGTGTCCTTCAATAAAATTAGGCCCTGCATTTGACATTTACGTTAACAGTCTCTGTTTGCGTCACCCTTCAGTCATCTTCTCAGAATCGAACCCACTGAAACTGTCTGCAAGCTTTGGCGTCATCAGTCATCTTCTCGAACTCATCCACTTGCAGAAACCGTCTTCAAGCACGTCTTATTTGCTTCAATGTTGAATTCATTTGAGTGATCGGAGCTATCTGGGTTCATCTTTTAACTCACTTCAGTTTTAAAAATTTTTATTTGTTTTTTTTAAATCCCTTTAAATTTTGACAGACATGGTCAAGAATTTGAAAGTCTAAAGTCAATATTTTTTTTTCATTTTCCATTGGTCTTTCTTCAATTCAACAGTCTCATGAGAAAATTTTCTTTTTATAATTTGGATTCACATTGATTTATTTTCATCTGGGTATTTACATAGAATTTCTTATCGGTTGTTCTCTTTGTCTTCTTGAGCCAACCTTCACTGCATATATAGTTTGCTTGTTTTCTCGTTTCTGTAAATTTCAATATATAAAGTTGCTGCTTTTAGGTGCCATGGACATCCCTCTGCCTCTGGATAAGTTATCTTTGGAATTAATAACCGAGTAAGTTTCATATAATATTTTTTATTTAATTCATAATTTTTTATATGATGGAGTTGATGAATTGAGATTATGCTAATTAGAATTCATTATCAGGGACAAAACTTATGTTGTTTTAGTGGCAACTGGGAGTTTCAATCCTCCAACTGTTATGCACTTACGTATGTTTGGTAAGGTTTTTACTTTAGCTTTAATTTTCATTGATGGCCCACGTCATTTTATAGGATGTTAGTATTTAGATCTCCACTGGAAAGTATTAAGTATATATGAGTTTGATAAATTTCACTTTTATTGCTAGAGCTGGCGAGAGATGCACTGAACTCAGCGGGCTATTGTGTTATTGGAGGCTATATGTCGCCTGTTAATGATGCATATAAGAAAAGGGTATGTGAGCTTTTCTGGCAGCATAGTGAAATAAGTATTTAAGTGATTATGGATGTGTCCTGTGCTGAAGATTGTATGCCTTGTAAGTGAATTAGTTATGGTGCCTTCTGCATTAGTAGTTCAACTTTACGGGAAATGTTCAGCAACATTGCTGTGTATTAGATTATGGTTAATTTGTTTTTCACATTACCAGAATGTTGATACTCAATAATCTTAGTAGTTGTTGCGTCATGCTGCTTTATAGTTACTTGGCAAAATGTGTTCCTTTTTCTGTTGTTATCTCCTTTAATTAGCACCATTGTGTGTGAATGAATGCATTAAGATATGTTAAGATATCATCTTGTTTTCTATGGCCGTAAATGGATATAGTTTACTGAAGCAGTGACATGAATGTTATACAGGGCCTTATATCTGCTGAACATCGGATAAAGTTGTGTAACCTGGCTTGCAAAACTTCTGACTTCATAATGGTTGATTCATGGGAGGTACCTACTTGCCCATTTCATTTGTGCAAAACTGTTACATTTCAAGCGATGAATCTTCTTGATTTATGGTATGCTTGTTAACGTATAGTTTTGCCTTTAATATTATGATTTTTCAAGTTGTGTCACAGGCAAATCAGAATTCCTATCAGCGAACTCTGACTGTTTTGTCAAGAGTCAAAAACTTTTTGGGTGAGGCTGGGCTGATATCTAGGGGTGAGAAGCTGAATAATTTTACATAGTAATATTATCTCAAATAAGAAGTATGAGATACCACTTTATATGCTTGTTTATGTGAGCTTTATTTGTTTACATGAGGCAACCAAATGATGGCTTTCTTTGCTTCTTGTAGGGTCCCTTAAGGTTATTCTTGTCTGTGGTTCTGATTTAATCCAATCCTTCAGCATTCCTGGATTTTGGATTCCGGAGCAGGTATTTACTTGTTCCATGTCTTCATTTAAATGCTATAAGATAAATGTACCAGTAACGATAA
>WYDK02118157.1:12734309-12747969 GCA_009867345.2 Toxicodendron radicans
TGAAATTACAAAGATGATAAAGCTGAATAGCTGATCTAGCAAGTACTCACGAACAAGCTCTCAAGAAAATAATGCAGAACGATATAGGTTTGCTCTTAAAGAATGCAGCTGTTTGTATAATAAAATAGACCACTAGGAATTATATAAAAATGGAAATTTACTAATGAAAAAGAATCATATTATTTATGAATTCAGAAATTTTCATGCATGTGCAGAAGATGAAACTTGGCTGGAGAAAAAGCCACTATAATACAACATCTGAAGTACTAGTTTCTTCTGCACTCCCCCCGGTGTTACAATCACAAAATTTTGGATACAAAATTTGTGAATTAAGTAAAGATTACCTACAACTTATTGTTGCAGCAGCTCAAAGAAAGAATTAATCATAAATTAGTTCTTATCTGTTTGATTTGTGCGCCGTAATATGAATCATCATCAATTTCATCAGATGATTCTTGGCCATGTGATGGATCCTTTCGCATGTCATCATCAATTTCATCAGATGATTCTTGGCCATGTGATGGATCCTTTCGTATGTCAATCTTCTTGATCGTAGTATTTTCACCAGAGTTCAGTGAATGCTCTTCGTGGGAACTTTTGTTCTCTTGAGTCTCCACCCCTACCTTGGATTCTACCAACTTGGTCTTCCATTTGATACCAACTGCTTCTGCTTGATCCGCGAACAAGACTTTAGAGATGGGTGAACTGCAGATTTCTTTGTAAGTTTCGTAACTAGCAGCACAGGTATTTCCGCCTTCCAACAGGTTTGAAAGAGGATGCAAAACGGAGATTTCGTCATTGCTTCTCTCCAAGCTTTCCTTCAACTCCAGAAATTGGCGAACCATTTCTTCCTTTTTGAACTGAACGAACAGTGCAGTTTCATCAACACGATACACGGAAGTCACAGAGGTTGAACCAAAGACTTTAGAGATGCATGCTTTAATCTCAGATGTCTTGAGTTTGGATGGGAATCCCCATATAAGAACAATGTGACTGAACAAAATCTTCGGGTATCTGCACTTTTTGTTACTAGAAAGCAAGGACAGAGAACTATAATTGCCTGTGCTTAGATTAATAATGTCTCCATTAGTCCAACTGAGATACAGAAGGTTGATGTGCTTCTGGAGTTCTTCAGCGAGTGCTAAATTTTTAGAGGATGAATGGAGTGTAAAATTAATGCCAAGATGACTGCATGCTTCAGCAAAGACACACCCTGTCATAAAAGCATCATATCCAGCTTCATGCTTCACTCCAGAGTTCCAGTTGGAGGATCTGCAGATAGACATTCCATCCAGTGTGAAAGGACTTCTGATGTCATTCAACTCGAAGAAAAATGAGGAGTAGCATTTATTTCATTTTCAATTAAAAAAAAAATACTAGACAAGTTAACATGCCTGGCAAAGATGCCATATAACTTGAAGATAACTCTTGAGAATATGACAAGACATCCACAAATATGGCACATGCATCAGTAATGAAACTGGGAAAAACCGCAAAAACTTGATGTGACTTAAATTTCGAAGAATTGACTTCTAGACTTCCTCAATTTATAATTTAAGTAAATAAGATATATTATACACCAAACAAAATATGTTTTGCATAGCAGCTAGTACAATTCAATCTAACCTGCTGGTGCATTTTAATAGAAACAAGCAGTACAGACTTTTAATTAGAAGAGATGTCAACTGAAGAAGAAAACGAAAATGGAAAAGCAAACCTCTTATCATCCACTTCAATCTCCACTTTCACCAATGGCTTAATAAGTAGATGAGAGCTTTTAGAACCAATAGCTATCTGTGGACACAATATAGTAAATGCCGAGGATAATGAAGTGCCAAATTTCTTCATCCGTTGCACTAGTAATTTATTGGACTTCAACAATATTTTGGTGTCAACGATGTGAGGAAAGCATTTGTTAACAGAAGAAATGAATTCTTCAGCAGTCAAAGGAAGAGCACCAAAGAACTTGCCATAAATATGTGCAATATCTGTATCACAAAGAGTAAATTTATAAATAATATATGGTATAAATAACTCTCTTCATGAATCTCAAGATTGATAGTCAAACCTAGGAAGCAATTGTGACCAACAATCAACTTCTTTTCAGAGGAAAGGCAATCAATAACATGGCGAAACCCAATTGCAGCTTTTATCTTCATCTCTGTCTCTCTGCGTCGCTCATCCCTCACCTCTGTCTGCAGAAATATTAAGGAAAACCAGCTTCAATAAGATGCATCAGAAACAAATTGGGAAAACACAGATTTCATATTCAAATTTTCTTTTTCTGATCTCCCCATAACTAGCAGCACTAATATTATCATAAATGAGATGCCTCGATCCCTGAAGCTTCGCATTCTTGTTTTATATCGACTCTCCACACCTTAATCCATCTAAATTATTTTTGAAAACATATTATGACCTTTTGAAAGGATCACAGAATTCAGTTATAATTCCACTAAAAGGAAGCTATTACAAACAAGTCCCCATATAAAAAAGAGTTTGTATTATAGAAACATCTAGAACATTCACATGTACGACTTCATCTAAGGTTCTTCCCAAAAGTCATTCTTACCATAAGTAACTTCTTATCATCTTCTGACTCATTATACACCACAAGATACTGTGAACATGAATTTTCCCCTTTGACATTAAGATAAACCAGATCTTTGAAATGCTTGTTTACCACCTGCATATTTTTAGTTTTATTCATTAGTAATGGTAATATATGTAGAAACTATAAATACTTCATCAAAAGAAAAAGGAAATATTATATCTAACGAAAGACAGAGAAAGTCTTAATGAAAGATATGCTAAATTTGTGGATAAAATCAAAGTCATTAAGCATTAAAAAGAGGGGTCGGCTTCCTATGGCAAAAAAATTGTCAAGTGTTACAGAGTAAATGACTAAATTGGCAGATCAGGTCATGCAACATGTCTGTCCTTGTTGGCTAAAAAGATATGGTGCAAGCATAATATCCTAAGACAAGGGAAAGATAAATATACAAGATCCTGTTGACCATAAAATATGGTACAAAACCAACCAACATAATAAACAAAATCAGGATAGCTAACTCTAACAATGATGCTCAACACCAGAGTTCTGAAGTAATAACTCACAACTACATAGGAAGTAAGGGAAAGATAAGAGTGCATTACCAATTGGATCAACTTAAGTTGATGAGAAGTGAATCCATTCAGACTAATTGCTGGACGCATCTTGTAGAAAATAGTTTGAAACTGTTGCTTTGAGTCATTTAAACTCCCCTGAAATGAAGACTGTCCATCTCTATCAGGTAATAAACAATCATGCCATTCTCTTAATCTGTAGTTCATTCTTTCAGTAAACAGAACATCTGCTATGTTGACCCATGGCATATCTCTAGCTTCTTTCAAGTCATGCCACGAATCCAACAACTCATTCTCATACAGTGCATCCATGCATCTAAGAGCTTCCTCTTCTTGTTCTCTGGATAAATAAGATACCCCTGAGATTAATTAAGCTTGTGAATCTCATACTGAAAGCATCTTAAAAGACCAATTATGACACATTAGCAGGTGCTATATAAGTTTATTTTCAAGTGTTTAGCAAAAATAGACAAACCAAAAAAGCTTTACTGGATAAAAACTGCATTTGGAATTCTTTTCAAAGAAGCACTTGATAATTTTCTCTCTTAGAAAGAACTGTCTAGGTATTATTTTGCAAAAGCACTTGCAAGAAGCTATTTTTTAGTGGCTTTTCTAAAAAAGCATTTTTACTCGGGAAATGCCCTTTACGAAAAGCACTCCCAAACAAGATATTTCTCCGCATTTTATACCCTTTCTCAACCTTACAAGCCAAGCTTTATAAACTTTCAAGCAACACCCTTAAACTATTCATGAATATGCACCAAACACCAAATCAAAATCAAAACTTCAAAATTTATATAGAGAAAAAAAATTACCTTCATAAAAACAGGTGTTGAAATCAAACTGGTATTTTGCCAAGAAATCCATTGATGCTGTCTGACAAAGGAACTCATAAGCAGGGCCATCAATCGAAACCTCTTGACGAGGAAATATAAAGAAATTGTGCCTGCAAAAAACTACATAGTATCACCAAATTCATCCATTTGAATTTAATATTTTTGAAAATTATGTTCTGAACACAAACCAAACATGCGCCAATTCATTAATAATGAGAGAAGGAAAGTTTAAAATTACGGGTGCGCGATAAAGTGGCGGTTGAGTGGGTCCCAACGGAAGGGGCAAACGCCGATCTGAACGACGGCGAACTTCTCAGCAGAGTCTTTAATTTTCAGGTAACAGACATCATGACGGTCGAACTCCAAGGAGTCGCGCCAGGGAGCGCTGGTGACGCCGGTCATTTCGAGGTCGACCGCGACGAAGTCGGCGGAGCGGATGTGGTGGCGGAGCGAGCTGAGCGCGGAGTCGAAGTTGAATTTAGTTACGTGTTTAAGAGGGAACGGCGTCGCTGGGGGCTTCGTGGCGGAAGAGCAGTATGAGTGAGTTAGGGCGCGAGAGAGTGACGTTACCGGCCATCGTTTCTTCATAGTGATGACTGATGAATGTGTAACAAAGTTTGCTTTTTGGGGTTTTAGAGAAGGGTTTAGTAGCTGTTAAACGACAGCGTTTTGAGTTTCCAATGAAAATTTTAATATTAATTGGGCAAATTCATATCATGATATATTCATTGGAATTTACCGTTCATACTTTGAAACAACAATGAAAAATGGATAATACTTCTCTGATGATAGAATGAAATATGAAACCGAGAAACCGGTTCTCCAGTTCTTTTATTTCCTCGATTCATTGGCCATTCACCAAGAGTTTCAGGTTTAACACCGATATTTGAGCAACAAATCCAATAAATCTAAGCATATAATATAATTATTTATAATGTGTGCATGATGCTAAAAATTAACAGAATGGTACACATCTTGTTCCATGGTTCGTTCTACATTATAAGTATGTATGTGTCAATGGAAGCTAGTTAGTCGGGGCTGAACCACCTTCTCTTGGTTATGTTTCCAGAACTGGTATGCAGAACCATGCAGGCATACTTCTCCAGTAGTTAGGACAAAAACCGTGTTCCCAACATGAGGATTGATGGCCTGAAATTCGGCAGAAGGTTTAATGGTCATGGGGATTTTCGTTTAGAGACTATAAGAGCTGGTTTACTTACTTTTCTTTACAGGGCTCGAACTAGACGCGCAGCAAAGGCACCATCTAGTGAATGTTTTACTGGATCGGAGAAATAGAAACTGCGTTCTGACACAAAATCAGGTGGAACAAATCTATCAACGGGGTCAACACTGAATTCCTGGCACAAGATAGAAAATGACACTTACCCTATAATTTTAACGCTAAATAATCACAAAAGAAAAGTAGAAATGATTTGAGTAGCGTATGCAGCTCTTACTGGATGCCTGAGAAGAAATGCGTCCACCCTTTCTTCATTCTCTTCAGGGTCTATGGAGCAGGTACTGTAAATTAAAACTCCACCCGGCTTTACTAGTCTACAAAGCAAGATAAACATTTGTAAGAGGACGATTGAAATCATACATTTCCGAGATGAGAGAAAGAGAGAGAGCATTGTAAGAGGAGAAATCATGTCTCACGAGGAAGCTGCATCAAGGAGCTCATCCTGCAAATTTTTAAGTTCTTCCAAATCTTCCAAGCTCTTATTCCAACGCAAGTCTGCCCTCTTAAGAAAGTCAAAAAAGAGGAACAAAATAATTAAACAGGTCTATCAACTTACAGATGAAAGACATCCCCAATGTCGTGAAAACTAGTGTAATTAAACATTTTATGGAATGAGTGTTCACATACCTTGGAGAGGACACCAAGTCCAGAACACGGAGCATCCAGTAGAACTTTGTCATACTTCTCCGACTTATTGTCCTAATATATTAGATTTACAAAAGTAGAACATATGTAAGAAGTTAAATCTTCCTCAAAATTCTTCCATCCTACAGAGTGATAACTTACTGCAAAGATACGAAGATCACTGTGGATGGTTGTGATGACACTGCTAACTTGGTGCAACTTGGCTGTCTCTCTAAGGATTCTCAACCGTCCTTTGTTAATGTCAATTGCATATACCATGCCTGTAACCCAACAAGGCACCAGCCATATATCATTTGAAATCGTTCCCAATAACAAGAAATACCATCACTGGTTCAGACTCATTCAATAAAACAAAGGGCTTATATAACATTTGCAGGGAAGTCAGGATTACAGAGAAGAATTTGGAGCCTGACAATGGAGCCAGCCAAGCTCAGTAGGCTTGAGCAAGGATTAGCATGGGAAAGGCTCTCCATTCAAGTAATGCAATGAAGTTTTCACATTTACCAAACAAAGGGCGGATATCACTTTAACTGGCAGATATGCATTAGCTTACCTTGGCCACTCATACAGGATGCCATATAAACGGTTTTTCCTCCAGGAGCAGCACAGCAGTCAACAATGCTCTCACCCGGTTGAGCATCCACAACAGAAACTACCAGACCTGCAATTGTAACATGAATATTTGGATGTTGTACAATTAGATCCTAATCAGTCAATTAAAAACTAGAACCAGATTTTGAAAATTGTTTTACCCTAGAATATAGAATATAAGAATTAAAGCATGCATGAAGCACATAAATATAAAACCATGCATTTTCCTGTATACTCTTGAGAAAATCATGAGATTGATGAAAAATGTCCATATCACAAAAGAAGTACAAATATTTCATGGTACATCTAACAAAAATCACTTCATACGATATTCAAGTGCATTAGTTTAGAAGGTGTCTTCTTGGAAGAAGGATGAAGATATTAACCTGCACTCTCATCTTGGACTGCACATAAACCTTGTTTCAGTAACCCCGCTTGTATAACAGTCTAAAACATGAAAATGAGGTAATTAGGACCCTAATATTACTTAGTTGGGCAACCAATAATTGAATTGATAGCAGTAGGTGCATCTTTTCTGTAGGAAGCATTACCTTGCCCCCTAAAAAACAAAGATTATTATTGATGTACTGTCTAAGAACATATTCAAACTATTGATTCTTTCCAGAAGTTGGCAAACCAGACAAGTATAAACCTGATGTTCTATGTGCACTCATACCTGCAATCCAGTTTTCATGCGGATAAAATCATCCAAATGCAATGAAACCTCGTGTGGCACCTGCAGCTTAAGAGCTGCAAATTAGTAGTTGGACACATATATCTTCCACAGATGGTACAGCCAAGACAAGTAATCAAAGAGAAAACAAAGTATGCGCACGTAAAAATGGGAGAGAGGGCTCTAGCAATGAAGATTAAGTTGTACTAAATTGAATGTCAAGGAAAAAAAAAATTTAACTACAATCATAACCCAGATATCAAGTGTGACACCACCCATGCAAAAAACATCGAAAGGAAACTTAATGAATATGGAAAAAGAAAGGAACAAAAGGAAAAAACTCTAAGCACCTTCAACAAATTAAGCTGCTTCACCAGGTCAGTTCTTGTAACACCTCTTCCAACATTTGCTCTGAAACAAGCATCAGGAGAGGTAGCTATGAGATCCATGTAACGTTACACATAAAAGAAAAGAAAATTCAGCCAGAAACCTCAAGCTAAAACTGGGATTGCTGTTGTTCCACACCATCAATTTAATTGCTTCCTCTTGTCCACGGTACCTTGTCCATCGCCTCACCATCCACTAAAAAAAGTAAATCTTTGTTTCAGTAATGATAATTTGTTATCAGTTGTCATGATTCCATGAGTTCTATCAATATGATAAAAATCTTGTAAAGTTTGCCCAGGTTTCAGCATATAAAGAGAAAGAAAAAGGATATCATCAAAATAGATGAAGGCACCGGGGAGGATTAGAATAATAGAATGGAAAACAGAAGAATGAAGAAGTTGTAGTTATGAACTCACAACAGGATGAGAATAAAGCGTGGCCAGAGCACGTGCTTGGGCACGATCATCACCTTCCAATTTTGGTAGAGGAAGAGAATTTTTTTCCTGCAATTTCAAAAATGTCACAAGTTCATCAAAACCTGAACGTGTCATTCCATTAACCATAATGGATAGAGAAAGTGACAAACCTTAAGTACAACTAGCTTCCGCAGAATCCCGTTGACCATATTACCAGCACCAGGTCTTAGAGCAACCTTTGCAAGTCTCACGTTCTGCAGTCAAACACAACACTGGTGATGAGCAAAACAATAAGACTGACTGATATATGATTGCAAGAGATAATTTACAATAATATAATCTCCAAAAATTTGAAGGCAGAAGAAATATTGGGGCCGAAATCTGACCACAGGACAGATTTAACTTGACATCAAACTCATAAATGTAGAGTTCCCAGACCCAAAATACGATGGATGCCACATATTAAGACTAGAAGCTGAATTGCAGGAACATGATATCATGAGGGGGGAGGAAGAAAAACTACTTCACACTTCCACTAATTATCAATGAACATGATATATAATTTACCTGGAATCTATATCCAAACTGAAACGAAGCGCATATCTACCACATGCATTCCAAAAGCCTCTTAAAACTGGGAGTTACTTATATTCCTCTTAGGGTTCATTAAATTTTACAATGATTTTAAAAAAGCCTAAAATTCTTATAGTTTACCTTTCGAACATGAAGAATATATCAGGAGACCCTTTTTTTTCATGTGAGAGAGAGAATGAACTTACCTCATCTACAACAGCATATGGTGGCAGATCTAGCTTGACAATCTCATAGACACCAATTCTTAGAATCTGCAAAGGTAAGCACAAAAGAAATTTTAAGTTATGTACTATGCAGCCTTGATGATACATTGCAAACAGAAAAGGCCCACATGAAGTATGTAAGGAAAAAATACCTGCAAAAGTAGAGGTTCCATGCCTCTAAACGTGCTCTCTTCATGGCATAGTGAACTAATCAAATGATCAAGATATCTCCTCCAACGAATTGTACCCCCAACAACATCAGTGACCTATATATTTAAATTTGAAAGAAAAAGGTTAAAGATTTTTCTGCCATGCTGTAAGATTGTATTTGTTTTAATATAATTTTAATAATAGGAATTATTTTTTGCACTTCTATTAAAAGGACATCAAAATACAGGGGCTAATCCTCTAAACAGGTTGTAAATATTGTTTCTGTGAACACCTCTAAAACTAAAATAATGGGGAAATTATAAGGCAAATGTACATGAGACAAGAATGGGATGAGAAACTACCAATCTAAGATCTCGATCGTCTAATTCTTTTGTGCGAAATCCAAGAGTTCTCTCAACATATCCCATCTCATTATCACCGGAGCCTTTCCCTTTCTCATTCAAGAGGTCAGCAAACGCACCACCTAGCTCTATTCTCATCAACCTCACAGCTGACACTATACAAGTCATAAAGAAATTCCCATAAGAAATGAAACCAAAAATAAATATAAAGACAGCCACACCTTCATGTCAAATTTTCAAACCGATTAATTTCTTGCTTCAAAATTCAAGGACTTGAGTCTTATGTCAAGTTATAAGAAAATTTTAAATAATCATTGTTGAAGCCATCTCAAAATGGAACACAAGCAACACAATCAAAATCGAGTTCTCATATAAGAGATGAGAGAGGAGATGTAATACCAGCTCTGTGAGGAGAAACATCCACATTCAACTTCTGGGTTCTTTGTAAAGGACTGCGAGGAACTGAACATAAAATTTATATTATAATCAAAAAGTGCTAAAGAACACCATTAAATTCAACCAAAAAGAAAACAAAACAAACTTCTAAACCCCAAGTGAGCTATCTATAGTCTTATTAAGCTCATTCATCAAAGCTTTTGATGGTCTTAAAAGTTCTCTGTTTTAGCACTACAAACGCAACCAATAAAACAAAGCATGAATTTTTAAGAACCCCAGATGGATTTAATACTTTGTTTCAGCTCAAGTTTCAAACTTTATTAGCTCTTAATTAAAAAGTTATGTTGCATTTTTCTCAGGAATCACACGAGAAGTTTTAGTTACCTCTTTTATTAGTTGAAATGGAAGTTCTAGGCCTCTGGGTTCTTCTCAGTGGCTTCAATGGAGCTTTGCTTGTGTCTGCAGAGACAATTATCCGAGGAAGAAAGGCAACTTGTGCCATTGCAAGCTGAGCTGGTAGACTCAATAAACTGAAGTGCTAAAGATTGAATTTTTTTTTCTCTCTCTTTCTCTCTTAAATTAAATGCAAACGTGGGGGGTTTTGCCAATTTGATAAGTATCTAAAAAAATTAAAACCCCCATGTGTTTTATAAACTAATAATGACACCCCAAAACAAGCAACAACAAACTGACAAAGCACCCCCAATAATTATTTTATTTGTTCCAAGTGCTTCCACGGTAACCGAGTGAACGATGGCTTCTTCGACTGGAGAGGCTCCAGTTTTTATAGACACAAACTTGGGAACTCACATTGCCATGGCTGTGTCTCCAGATATCAGAGCTGGAGATTTCAAAAGTAAGCCAACAGCAACTCTTTCTTCTTTCTTATTTTTGAACTTTCCCTTCCATTATCTATTGATGTACTTTCAGTTTCATTGTTTCTACTTCTCTTGCTTTTTTTTAGGTCTAAAAATCAGTTCTTTCGACATTTTGTTAGCTGGGTATTGCTTGATTTTGAGTGTTTTCTGTATTTGGTTCTTCACTAGGGGCAGTTTTGTTTTGATCATTGCAATTTTTGTATGAGTTTTTTTTTTTTTTTTTTTGAGCTTTCTGAATTTTGCAATTTTTATATGAATCTTGGTTATGGGCTAGAATATTTACCCAATGAGAATAGAAATTGAAAGGATAGAGATCAAATCAGCTTAAGTGTTCAATTCCTTCAGAAATTTATTGTAGTGTAACTTAATGCAAATAAATGTGCATGAAAATATGTGAACTTTGAGAGAATAAAAGAAAAACGAGTTTGTTTTGTGTAGGAAAAACATTGTCATGTAATGAGACTTCACATTTCTCTGTTTGGTTCGATATCTTTGCTCGCTGGTTTTATCTTCCATGAAATAATATCTTCAAGTACTATCAATGACCAGTATGTGCTCTCATGGACTCGACAATGTTTGGAGATTTCACATCTTTTCATGTGCTTCATTTTCTGCAAAATCTTCAATGGATTTGTTAGTGATATGCGGATGCACTTTACTATTTTCTTTTGTTTTAATTCATGGAGAAGTAATATATTCAACTATGGTTTTGTAGGAGAACTTGCAAAAACACACTTCAGTTGTTTCCCAAAAATAGGGGAGATCGAAGTTTATGGATTAATGGTACATTCCTTGTTTGGTTATTTCCGTTTTATTTTGACTCTCTACTTTTGGGTTCTGTAACACTGCTTCGCTGTTAGTATATGCTGCGTATTATGTGTTCCATTTTCTAGTAGGTGAAGCGGAGGTCAAGTTTTTACCATCTGCCAGATTCAATGCCTGTAAAGTATGCATTCCAGAATCTCGAAGGAGCATGGTTTCTTCATATGGAAGCAAGACCTTTGATTGGTTTGGATAGGCCAAGCTTATCCCAGTTTATAGATGCAAAATGTAGAGATCATAATCTTCATGGCAGCAATATCGATGGTTCCCTCATTACAAGCACTAAAAGGAAAAGCATTATGAGCAATGGTAAGACGAAGAAGGTGAAGAGTTTAAATGGCGCCATTCCTCTATCGGAAGAGCTTTCAAGAACTATACTTCTGTCCAATGGAAAGAGGACGAGAGTAAATAACTCTATTGGGTGCAAAGAAGAGAATGTTGAGGGATGCGCAAGTAGACTTGGTAGTTTGTCTGGTGGCAATGTTGATTCCAGAACCATTCATAATCACACCCAAAAACGAAAGAGAGCAAGAACAGATGATAAATCATCAAGCATACGAATTGATGCCTTGGCAAAGTATTCAGTCATAACTCCACCAAAGACATTCTCTTTTCCATCACCAACCAACTCCAATCTTGGAAGTCCAAGAAGTAAGCCTGTGAAAACTGAAGTTGGAAAACGTCTCGTCAAAGCCTCAAAGAACCTCAAGAATTCTGCGTGTAAGAAAAGGCTGTCAATTTCTTTCAGTAAATTCAAGAAAGGAAAATTATTAAGCCCCACCACTGCATCTGTGGCTAAATACTTGGTCTTTGAGATCAGCGACAGAGATGACTGAAGAAATGCACGGTACCTGTTGGAAAATGATAGTTATGCGTTCAAGTGTGAAGCTCATTCATAATAAGTGCTATGTTGCAGCAACAATTGGTTCACACATAGAAAAGTTTTGCAGATATATTCATTAAGGGATGCTAAGTGCAAATTCTACTGATTCTCACCCTGACAAATGGTTTTCTTCTTTGTTCTTGTCATTATTGAAGCTGGGGGAGTTTTTTCTTGACACTCTTAAGCTGACTGCTCAAGTGTGACAACAATGAGGTCACTGACGGGGATTTCCCTCTTTAGAAAATGTATCAAAGACAGGAGCGGAAACCATCCGACGTCTCATTTTGGTTGTCCCTGAAAAATGAGAGTTTATTTGCTATGATCTGAGATTAGAAATAATCTTACTAAGCGGGATTACTTCCTTTGATGTATTATTGACAGTGGTATGACTTCTGAAGCTGTCTCTACAAATGCTGTCCTCCATGTGTGAATGGCTAGGCCTACTGAGGATCGCTATACATATAGAAAGCCGCCAAACTGAGCGTTCTTGTTACTTTTGGTCATACACCTACTTTGATGATCAGTTGCAAGCTATCTAATGAAGTGGAGGCGCAACAAAGTGTTTAAATAACTCATCAAATTCTAGTGGTCATTCAGGCAGGCTGCGCCCTGTGAAATGCCGAAGTGGGTAGACGTCTAAATTTATTTCACTTTGAGCTATTCATGTGTGAGCATGAGAGAGGGACAGAGAGCTTTGAGTTATTTTATCACCAGTGTATTAGTCTCTGTCACATACCAAAAGTGAACTGAAACACCACTGTAGTTTTGCTTCAATTATGCAAATAACGGCCTCAATAAAAACCTGGACTAAGATTCTGAAACTTGTGGTGGTTACAGATAGGGAGTATGACAGTCTCGATCTCCTACTGCAGCTTAGGAACAAAGACTTGTGGGTCATCACTTGGAACAGCAGCAAGTCCAGGGCTCTCCATTAGAACAAATTGTCTCCATTTGAAAAGTTACAGTAAAGTTTAAAAAATTGATTATCTGGGCAACAATAAGTTGAGAGAAAGAAACTACGAAACGGGGTGACTGGGTTACAAATGAACTAGAAATCAAGTATTATGCCATAGAGGATAATTCGGTACATTTCATTGTATTATAACAATAGAGTAATACTACTCATTCCAAAATAGAGTAATACTGCCCTTTCAAAAACATATTCAAATAGAACAAATATTTTAGTCTTTTTAAATGCAATTAAATCGCTATTTTAAAAATAAATTTTATCAAACATTCTATAACTTATATTTAAAGATGATAATTTCTACAATAAGTGTTTAATATAAAAATTACATCAATCTCAAATTGTCCTCACTCTTTAGATCTAAGCCTCTCTTCCACATAGATAACATTATCATATCAAAAACAAAGAAAAAACTTATGACTTCTCAGTGCTCGATGGGAAACACCAATCAAGTTGAAACTTTATACTTACCGAGGAATGGATAGACCAAA
>WYDK02118157.1:12748069-12770530 GCA_009867345.2 Toxicodendron radicans
CGGGAATTGATGACAGAACAATCGACAAACAGAATTGCTGATTATTTCTCTTCTTGGACTCCAAATGCTCTGATTTCCCAGGCTGATATGAAGTCCAAGACAGAAGAGATAACTTGCCGTTTAGAAGAACTCTGTGAAGAAAAGCATTATCTTGGTCTGAAAGAGATTGCTGGAGGTTCATCTACTGTTGCATGGCAAAGACCACTTAGTACATGTGTGCCAACTGAACCAGCAGTTATCGGAAGAGATGCTGATAAAGAAAAGATACTTGAAATGGTGTTAAGCAATGAACAGAGTGGTGGCGGATTTCATGTAATACCCATTGTTGGCCTAGGAGGAATTGGCAAAACAACACTTGCTCGGGAGGTATACAACGACAAGGCAGTGGCAGATTTCAATCCAAGAGCATGGACTTGTGTCTCGGATGATTTTGATGTTCTGCGTATCTCCAAGGCTATTTTAGAGTCAATCACTGAATCACCTTGCACTCTGACAAACTTAAATGAAGTGCAGGTTCAGCTGAGAAATAAGATAGCGGGGAAAAAATTCTTACTAGTCTTGGACGATGTTTGGAAAAGGGATTATGACTTGTGGGAAGCACTAAAGTCTCCATTCCTGGCTGGAGCACCAGGAAGTAAAATAATCGTAACTACACGCAGAAAAGATGTTGCATCGACAATGGAACTGCAAGTGTGTTATAACTTGGGGCTTCTGCCAGATGATGCCTGCTGGGCCATATTTGAGAAGCATGTATCTGGGAGTGGAGTTATTACTGCAGGAAAGAATATGGAATTAATTCGGGAGAAAGTTGTTAAAAAGTGTAAAGGCTTGCCGTTGGCAGCAAGAACGTTAGCTGGCCTTTTACGCTCTAAGCAAAAATATGATGAATGGGTGGATATATTGGACAGTGAAATTTGGGATTTGCCAGAGGAAAGTAATATTCTTCCTGTGTTAAAATTAAGTTATTATCATCTTCCTTTACATCTTAAGAGATGTTTTTCTTACTGTGCAATTTTTCCAAAGGATTTTGAATTCAAGAAGGAAGAGCTTGTACTTTTATGGATGGCTGAAGGACTTATTCAACAATCAAGCAATAAGAAGCAACTAGAAGACCTAGGCGGCGAGTATTTTTGTGAGTTATTGTCGAGGTCAATTTTTCAACAATTGAGTAATGTTAGTTTGAAGTGTGTGATGCATGACCTTGTCCATGATTTGGCCCAGTGGATTGCTCGAGAAACAAGTTTTAGATTTGAGGATGAATTGAGTGTCATGCAAATAAAAAGACGTGAAAGGATTCGACACTCTTCTTACACATTTAGAGAGTATGAAGCTGAGAAGGATTTCAAAGTCTTCCATGGAGTTGAGAAGCTAAGGACGTTCCTGAGAATTTTGCCACCAAATTCAATATATGGTTGGAGTTACGTAAGTCAGCCAGTCTTTTCCAATTTATTGCCAAAGCTTAGAAAATTGAGATCATTATCTTTAACAAATTATCAGGGTATTGAACTACCCGAGTCAATTGGAGATTTGAAACATTTGAGGTATCTCAATCTTTTTAAATCTCAAATCAAAAATCTACCCGAGTCAACAAGTTTACTATTTAATTTACAAAGTTTGTTATTAAGATATTGTTTTGGTCTCAAAAAATTGCCTCTACAAATGGGAAATTTGATCAATCTACGCCATCTTGATATTAGAGGTGCAACACTTATAAGAGAGATGCCATTAGGAGTGAAAAAACTGAATTGTCTTCAAACATTATCTAATTTTGTTGTGGGTAAAGGCGTCGGATCTAGTTTGAAAGATTTGAAAGAATTAAGGTTTATTCGTGGAGGACTTTATATTTCAAGGTTAGAGAATGCAACTGATTGTCATGAACCAAGAGATTCTATATTGTGCGATAAGAAGGACTTAGAAGTGTTAGTGCTAGAATGGAGTTCTTCTAATGCCTTGCCAGATAAAGAAGCAGAGAAAATTGTTCTTGACAATATACAACCCCATAGCAATCTGATAGATCTCACAATCAGGAATTTTGGTGGCAAAAAATTTTCATCTTGGGTCGGAGATCCATCATTCTCTAATATGGTGGTTTTGAAATTGGATGGATGTAAAAGTTGTGTAACCTTGCCTTCGATTGGGCAATTGGTCTCACTTAAAAACCTCACCATTAAAGGGATGAAAATGCTTAAAAAAGTAGGCTGTGAGATCTATGGGGAGAGTTGCTCAGAGTGTTTTCAATCATTGGAGACACTTTGTTTTGAGAATTTGCCGGAATGGCATCATTGGGATCCTTTTGAGGAAAAGTTGCATGTTGAAAGGTTCTCTTGTCTCCGAAAGCTTTCCATTAAACAATGTCCCAAACTCTATGGAAGATTACCTAATCATCTTCCTTCATTGGAGAAACTTGTGATTCGTGGATGTGAGCAATTGGTTGTTTCGATCACAAGCCTTCCAGTGCTCTGCTCTTTAAAAATAAAAAGATGCAAAGGGATCACTTGTAGTAGCCAAACTTACTCCCAAATACTGAACCCTCTTCCTTTATTGGAGACTGTTGTGATTAATGAATGTGAGGAGTTTGGGATTTCTCTCTCAAGCCTTCCAGTGCTCCGCTCGTTGGAAATAATTGGATGCAGCAAAGGCATTGTTTGCAGTTGCTCAGGTGAGTCCCTAATTAGTGAAGAATCAAATGTTCCAGTGTTTAGAAATTGGACCAGGGAGGGATTTCAGAAATTAGAAACTCTAAAAATTGTTGGTTGGGAAGAGCTCACACATTTGTGGGGAAATGAGATTTTTCTTGAGAAGCCACTGCAAGGTTCCCAGAGCTTCACCTCTCTTAAAGAGCTATACATGGTAGAGCTTCCGAATCTTGTTTTGTTTCCAGATAGTTTTCTTTCCATACCGACAAAAGTTGAAATTACAGGATGTAATGCTATCACATCATTAGACGAGGGGTTGAAGCACAACAATGCACGTGTTGAGCACTTGATAGTCAATGGTTGTAATTCTCTATCATTCATTATGAGAGGCCAACTACCTTCGTCTCTAAAAACCCTTTGGATACACAAATGTGAAAATTTGGTGTGCATTTGGGAGGATACTGGTACTGCTTCTCCATCTTCTTCTTATGGATTGATGCACAAGGAAGATGTGGACACCACTACCACATCTCTTCTCTGCAAATTGGTAATAAATGACTGCCCTTCTCTTACGGACTTATCATCAATATACCAGTTACCTTCAACACTCACAGAGCTTAGAATTTGGGGTTGTCCAAATCTCAGGACGTTACTATCTGGAGGACAGTCACCTAAGGCAGAGTCAATAGTAGAGAGTTTTGACAATTACAAGTCTCTTGGATCAACTCTGGAGGGCCAATTCACTCTTCGCAATCTTAATGAACTTGATATTCAGAAATGTTCCAGTCTTGTTTCGGGCCTGGAAATTGTGCTTTCTAACGATAATTTAGAAGTTAGTATCGGTGAATGTGAGAAGATACAACACCTACCAAGCCGCATACACACCGTCAAATCTTTTAAATACTTGGGCATATGGGAATGTCCAAGCATGGTATTGTTTCCAGAAGAAGATATTCCCACCAATATAACGTCACTTTACGTTAATGAACCCAAAATATACAACTCAATGGCTGGGTGGGGCTTCCACAAATTCACCTCTCTTAGAAGACTCAGAATTAGGGGTTGCCCAAATGCAGTGTCTTTCCCTGAGGAGGAGATGGGAATGAAGTTGCCATCCTCTCTAATTGAAATGGAAATTACAAGATTCCCAAAATTAAAATACCTCTCTGCCAAGGGTTTCCAAGCGCTCGCCTCGCTTGAACAGTTGAGGATCGAGGATTGCCCAAATCTCACATCTTTGCTAGATTTTCCATCCTCACTTCTGCAACTACATATTCATTGCCTAAATATAACATCCTTACCAGACCTTCCATCCTCACTTCTGCAACTATGGGTTTCTGGTTGTCCTTTGCTGAAACAACGTTGCAAAAGGGATAAAGGGGAAGATTGGCCCAAGATAACCCATATCCCTTGCGTTATGATAGGTTGGAACTTCATCCACGATCCAAAGGAAGAAGAATGAAGTCAATTTGCTTTCAGAATGAAAAAGGCTGAATCTGTCAATTTCCTCACTTCATTTTTATGGGCCATTCAGGTCTGTCAATTTCTAGAACCCCACAACATTAGCTTTGATCAAAACGATTAGATTTTCATAAAACAGTGTTCATTAATAATTATGTTGTTCTTGCAGGGACCAACCAAACAGTCTCAAAATCCGGGATGCAGTATGACAGTGGCAATTACAGTACTGACTTATAAAACTTATATTAAGCAGTGTACAAATGGAGCTGATTTGGATGTGGACGGCAACAATACTCTTCTTGGTAGAGCTTCGGATTATATTTTCTTTTATTTTTTATTTCTATGTAATTGCATGCATCTGCATTTTCTTTATTTACCTATTGTAATAGGATTTTTTTTCAAGAAGGATAAGTTTCATTATGTCCCTCTTTCTTGGTTTATCTTTTTAATTCAAAGATTCCTTAAAAAATAAGATAAAAGTTATTTGTAATGACACAAGGCAAATGGTTGTTTAGTTTAGTTTAAAGTTTCTATTGTTGGCTTCATTATCTGCTGCTTTCTGCAATTTGGTGTTGATGCTCAAAATGCTGGAATCCTGTTCAGCCTAATTGCAAAGATCAAGATACGCAGTTTTTGGGTTGGTGTTGGTGTTTAAAATGCTGGAATCTTGTTATAAGTATAGTAAGCTGTGACTGCAGAGATATAAAATAATTCCAATATAAATGTTTTCTAAACATCCATTTGGTTTGTATAGTAGATAGGCAGCTCTTCTTCTAATGAAACACAAGGGGTTGATTCGGATCATGGAAGACAGTAAAACACTCTTGTTGGTGGAGCTTCAATGACATTAAACCAACACTGATAGATGCTAAAAAGACAAAGTTTGAACAATGACTTTATGCAATAGTTTAGGAATCAGACTTGAGAAGATATTTGCAATGAAACAAAGTTATCAGCACAATTGTTGAATTTTAGATGAAGATTGTGCTGGGATTCGAAGTGTCACGTTCACTCTTTTGTAACTTGAAAGTGTCTTCTAGGGAACTGCTTTTCTGATTTTATTTTTTTTAAAGAGAATGGACTGTTAATATTTCCTTACTTTAGTGTTTATGTTGAAAGGATAAGTTGTATTTATCTCTTATCACCAATTTTGTAATCTGTCATGGTTAGCTTAGACCTACCCTTTTTTTAAGAAACTGGAATTGGTTAAGATTTGGAACTGGTTGGTTTCCTAGAAACTTGGAACCTTAACCTGAAATAGGTTTTAAGTTTTGGTTTTGGGTATCCAAGTAAATTTCAATTACCTTTATTTTAAAAAAATTACAAATACATCTTCAACAGTTTACAAAAAATATAATTTAGTTTTGGTTTCTACCAAGGTATTCGGACCTTAGCTTCAGATCCGATTCTCGATTCCTACAAAGGTGAAATCGGAATCAAAACTACACAGTATGGTTCCATTTTTTTATAATTGAAACCAATCCTATAACAACCGGTTTTAGGTTTTAAAACATTGACCATTAGTCAATGCTCTCATGCCATTATCGTTAAGTGACGTTCTTCTGCCGTTACAGTTATTAAACGGTCTCCTCCTGTTGTCTATAGTTAACGTTCTGCTGTCGTTACCGTTATATAACGTTCTCCTGTCATTTATCACCGTTTTTAAACGTCAGTCATTCCCGAAATCGCTTCTTGTTCTTCTCCTTCTCCACTTGCTATTTCTTGATAAAAAAACCATGACAGTAATACACAAGTAACGAATAATCACTTCACTAATGTCCTCCTTCACTTCCTCCACCGCCCAAAGAATCTCTCAAATCCCCCACAAATTCCCCAAATTTAAACCCTTTTTTCACAACAAAACTCAAACCAAACCATTAAACAAAGGCCATCATGAGCTGCGAGCTTCTCAAATGGAGAACAGCATCTACACCCTTCTCACTTTAGACCGTTGGGAGTCTCTGAACCACATGGACTACAAGTTAGCATCACTCAGACCGGTTCATGGCAAGCTGGCTTTGAAATTTCTCAACTGGGTCTTGAAAAACCCTGGTTTGGAACTCACTCACTTGACTCACTTACTTTGTTTAACAGCTCATGTTCTTGTTAAAGCTAGAATGTATGATGATGCCAAGGGGATATTGAGGCAGTTAGCTCAAATGGGTATTGGTCAAAATTCCGTTTTTGGTGCTCTGATGAATACATACCCTCTTTGTAATTCAAACCCCTCTGTTTTTGACTTGTTGATTAGGGTTTATCTGAGAGAAGGGATGGTTGTGGAGGGGTTGGAGACCTTTAGGTTGATGGGTTTTAGAGGGTTTAATCCGTCGATTTTTACTTGTAATATGATGTTAGGGTGTTTGCAGAAAGAGTGTGAGGTTGGGTCAGTTTGGTTGGTTTTTAGGGAAATGCTGGCTAGGAAGATTTGTCCTAATGTTGCTACTTTTAATGTGTTGATAAATGTTTTGTGTGTGGAAGGGAAGCTTAAGAAAGCCGATTATTTAGTGAGAAAGATGGACGAGAGTTGTTATGTTCCCAATGTAGTGACGTATAATACTTTGCTCAATTGGTATTGCAAGAAGGGGAGGTATAAAGCAGCATTTGAGCTGATTGATCGTATGGGGTGTAAGGGTATCGAAGCTGATGTATGTACATATAATATGCTTATTGATGATTTGTGCAGAAACAATAGAAGTTCAAAAGGTTATTTACTGTTGAAAAATATGAGGCAAAGGAGGGTATCTCCTAACGAAGTCACTTATAATACTCTTATTAATGGGTTTGTTAAGGAGGGAAAGATTGGGATTGCAACTCGGGTTTTTTATGAGATGTCAATACTTAATCTTTCACCAAATAGTATCACTTATAATGCTTTAATTGATGGACACTGCAACAAGGGTAATTTTGAAGAAGCTTTGAGACTTTTGGTTAGGATGGAAGCAGTTGGACTAAGACCTAATGAAGTCAGCTATGGGGCTCTTTTAAATGGATTATGTAAACATGCCAAGTTTGACTTAGCAAGGGGTTTCCTGGAGAAAATGAGGACTGACAGAATGGTTATTGGCCGTATAACATATACATCAATTATTGATGGGCTATGCAAAAATGGGTGGCTGGATGAAGCTATGCAATTGCTCGATAATATGTTCAAGGATGGATTGAATCCTGATCTTATCACATTTTCTGTACTTATAAATGGATTTTGCAGAGTGGGGAAGACTAACAAAGTGAAGGAGTTATTATGTAAATTGTATAGAGCTGGATTTGTTCCTAACAACATCATATATTCCACATTAATCCATAACTTCTGCAAGATGGGAAATGTTGCAGAAGCATTGAAGGTCTTTTCAGCTATGAATTGCAATGGTCATGGTTCAGATCAGTTTACATTTAACGTGTTGGTTGCTTCTCTATGTAGAGTTGGAAAAGTTGGTGAGGCAGAAGATTTTATGCGTCACATGAGCAGAATAGGTCTTGTCCCTAACTCAGTGACTTATGATTGTATTATAAATGGCCATGGAATGTTGGGCAATGGGATAAAAGCATTTTCTTTGTTTGACGAAATGATTAAACTAGGTCATCACCCAAGTCATTTCACATATGGTAGTTTACTTAAAGGACTGTGTAAAGGTGGTAATTTGCAGGAGGCAAAACAATTTTTGAATAATTTTCACTACATTCCTTCAGCTGTAGATACTATTGCATACAACACAGTAATTTCTGAGGCATGCAGATCTGGAAAATTATGGGAGGCAGTGCTCCTTCTTGATCAGATGGTACAGGATAATTTGTTGCCTGATAGTTATACTTATACTAGTCTTCTTTCTGGGTTATGTAGGAAGGGCAAAGTGGTTTCTGCTCTTCTTTTATTTGATAAAGTGATGGCAAAAGGTACTTTTCCAAATGAGGTAATGCTTACCTGTTTGGTTAGTGGCCTTTTCAAGGCTGGTCAATCGAAGGCTGCTCTGTATATCTATGATGCCATGGAGAAGGAAGGCGTCTTGCCTGACACTATTTCTCTGAATGCTGTTATAGATGGATACTCAAGGATGGGAAAAATGGTGAAGGCATATGATCTCTTATCAACAATGAGGAGCAGAGGTCTGTGCCCTAGTTTGTCTACATATAATATTCTCTTGCATGGTTTTTCCAAGAAAAAGGATTTACGGATGTGCTCTATGCTTCACAGTATCATGATGAGGACTGGCCTTTTGCCTGACAAGTTAACGTGTCATTCTCTCATTCTTGGATTCTGTGAGACTGGTATGTTAGAAGTAGGTGTTAAATTCTTGAAAAAGATGGTAGTAGAAGGTACTGTAGTTGATCAGTTTACTCTCAACATGCTTATAATGGAGTGTTGTAAAACTGGTGAGATGGGGAAGGCCTTTGATCTGCTAAATATTATGAATAAGTTGGGAATTGCTCCTGATATAAATACCTACAATGCTATCATAACTGGACTCAACAGAGTTTCTGCTTTCCAAGAATCCCATTCCGTTCTGCATGACATGTTAGAGAGGGGTCTCACACCTAAATTTACACAATATATTACTGTAATTAATGGTATGTGTAGAATGGGGGATCTACAAGGAGCATTCAAGCTAAGAGATGAGATGAAGGCACTTCAAGTCAGTCCCTCTGATGTAGCTGAGAGTGCAATGGTAAGAGGTCTTGCACTATGTGGGAAGGTTGAAGAAGCAATGCTGGTTCTTAATTACATGCTGAGGATGGGACTTGTTCCAACTGTTGCTACTTTTACGACTCTAATGTACAGGTTCTGCAAAGAAGCTAACTTTGTAGAGGCCCTGAAGCTGAAAGGCATAATGGAACGCTGCGGAGTGAAGCTTGATGTGGTTGCATACAATGTTCTCATTTCAGGCCTTTGTGCACATGGTGATGTTACGGCTGCACTTGAACTATATGAAGAGATTAAACAAAGAGGTCTTTGGCCCAATACCACCACCTATACTGTTCTCATTGATGCCATTTCCAAGGAGGAGAATTTTGTAAAAAGTGAAATGCTTTTAAAGGATTTACAGGAGAGGAAAATGATATCTTGGGATTGGGATGGAAGCACTCAACATTTGCATGAGGGCTTGATGATTGCGCTGCAAAAGTTCAAATCATTTAGTCACAAGAGAAGAAAATAATGCCAGAACGAGTAGAAAATCCATGTAATTGGGTTGAGTGCACATAGACATAGTATACACTTGGAGCTCTGGTGCCTTGTGATTTGGTTGGTCAGATACTCCTTTTTTCTTTGATTAATTCTTTTTTTTTTCCACAATATTTCTTGTTTAATTCAGGACTAATCTGTTTTATGCACTTTTCAGGTGATGTGCACTCTACATCATTTCTGAAAATCATGTGAATCACAGAACGTGTTGAAAAGATTTTGCTTTTGATGTGTTGAAATCAGGAGCCCTGCCTCAGATTATCAACTTGCTGATTACCTCTGGTAATTGTAGCAAAGATTCCATTAATCAATTTTATCTGGAATAGGGTGGTTAAGATATCAACTTTTGATGATCCAACTTGCTCGTGATTGATTAATTTTTTGGCAGCTATAATGTCCGGCAAAGAGGCAACAACAATGCAATTTTCTCTTAGAATCAGACGCAGCTTCTGGTGTTAAATTGAAGCTTAGGATAACTGCTGGTGTCATTAGGCCATTTTACATTTATGGAAATGCAGGTGGAGCCACTTGCCTAAAGTGTACCAAGCAATATTCAAACTTGTTAAGAATTAAGTTAATCTCAAATTGGTAAAATGCTGTGATCAACGTGGACCATCTATGATCTGGAAATGTATCCTGATTTGTTGTCAAATTCTTTGATTCATATGATATGTTGGTTTAAGATTTTTCCTGATTGCTGCAATGAGGAACAAAATTATAAATATATAAAACTCTGTCCCTTCTGCATGTGGGTCTCATGGACTGAACACATACATCTGGCATATGCAACATGTCCAGCATCCATTGCAGGGTCACAGAATTGATGCTCTTAATTTATGGTTCCTCATGCCCAATCTGTAAGTGACACTCATGCTCAAACTCCATAAATCTGCAACAAAACTGGCCCTTTATGTCCTCTCTCTGATACATTTTTGTTGGCATGTTTCCAGGAAAAAAACCAGCATTTCTTGTGGACAGCTGCTCATATACAGAGAGAGTTTACTATACACCGAGTGTATCACATCATTTGTGTAAAACCGATAAAACCACCAATCATGTTATATGTTATGTATTTATTGACTTGGTGTATGAATAACGTGATACGTTTGATATACACGATACTTTTCTTGGAAGATAAAGAGAAAGCAACTACTCCATATAGATGAAAAATGAAGTTGGGCACTTGGGAGACCTAATAAATAACTTGTGTTTCATGTCTCTGTCCAAATTTAGCTGAATTGGGAAGGCATTGGGGCTTGACTGTCATAAACCTTGTCCATGGTGTTTGTTCTTATTTTAGATTTTATCATCCCGCAACATGTAATGCATTGCTCTCGGCGTGGCAGACAGAATCTAGCAATATATATTAGGATATATGTGCTATGATTGTCCTTGTAACAATCAATTGTCTCCCCATAATTTTAGTTCCACCTTCGTTCTCACCTTATCTTCTTGTCCCCATAATATTTACCACCGTCTTAGTGTTTGGTCACGATAAGGACAATCTTTCGATCTTGATCGAAGGGTTGTCATAAGAGGTATTTTTACTACATGTCGTAGTTCTCAAATCAAGATATGATAATTCTTGAATCTCGATCTAAAGAATATCCTATAAAGATAACGTGTCCCTAATATAAAGTAGTATTGTCTTTATCATTCCATTGTCGGAAATTTTCCTATTAAGGGGTAATTTCACCACCTCTATAGTCCTTCCATCATAACCTCGTCAAATATTCGATAACCTAACCCTAAATGCATATGGGTTTGATCTCATTATTTGCAAATTGGATTGATGTGTTCATCTTGATATTTAAATTACCAAATCCAAATTACCTTAGATCACAAAGACTCCTGGTAGGTTGCTTAAAATATGTTAATGGCCGGTCACCTTTAGTGGCTTAATATGTATTAATTCTAATTTTTAAATTATATTATATAGTTCAAAACTATAGCTTAATTTTATAATTAATGACTCAATATGCCAATGTCACATCCTCACATCCTAATTATGGCCAATTATTTTTGGCTTTATCTTGTCTTATTGTAATATTTTTTTCTTTAAAAAAAAGAGAATCTTATTGTATCTTCAACTTGCATTAAACAAGTGATTAATTGTTTAATTAAAGTATTAATGTATGATTTCATCATCCTTTTGAATTGATACCCACGTCTTATTTTTCATTCATTTTTTTATTCTTTTGATTATGACTTATTATTATTCTCAAATTCTTCTTTTATTTATTTATTTATTTTTAGAAATAAATTAAATTATTGTGAGAATATATCATTGAATTATTTCCAAATTTGATCTATTTTACATAGTTAATCATACTTTATTATTATTACCAAATTAATACCAAAATTTAAAGATACCCATTAACATGAAAAAGGTAAAATATGGATATTCCTCAATGATACGGCTATTCATGAAACGTGAAAGACAGATGAATAAACATAATTTTCTTGTGTATCTATATGAATAGATATCATTCCATTCCAATTTCTAATATCCTTTAAACTGGATTCGAGTCCTGATCGAAGAAAATTGATTAATTTTGAATTAAAGAACTTATCGAGTGAGAATAAGAATGTTCGTTTTTTTTTTATTTGAAATAGCAAAATCACTCTATCATAACTAATAAAATTAATTATCAAAAAAGAAATTATTTAGTTGGTGTTGGGTTGGCTTCATCAACTCTTTTCTCAACCAACTTATAAAATTAAAAAAGAAATAAAATAAAATAATAAAATTGGAGAATATCATGATATCTTCTTAATTTAACTAACCCAATTTTATAATAAAATTTCAGAAAAAATTAATATATTTTTTAACAATTTCAAAAAAGATTTGAAAGAGATTTTGGAAATTATCAAGACAATAAAAAATATTTAATTTTTAAAAATAAAAAAAATAAAAAATTACAATCTCGTAAAACTCAACTATTCAACACAGTGCCAGCTCATCACTTGCACTTACTTGCCTCCGTGTAACCCAACATCCGTTGCTTTTCACCCCGTTTGCCAGCTCATCGTCCGTTCTGTTTTTCTCTTCTTTTTCTTCAGTCCAAAACGGCGTCGTTTTACTCTTTACTTCACCGTCAAATATAACTCTCAGCTCTCTATTACACTGTTTACACATCTCTCTTTCTTCCAACTCTCTCTCTCTCTCTCTCTCTCTCTCTCTCCCCCCTTTTTCCAGCCAAAAAAAGCTTTCTCTCTCTAGAAAAATTCATTCATGTCGGTATGTAATCACTTTCTCTGTTTAAAAGTTTCCATTTTTGTTACCAAGTCTTAAATTTTATCTTGCAAAGTTTGTGTCTTTTTGTTGCCAAGTTTCTATTTTTGTTTTCGAAGTTTCAATCGTTATGGCTTCCTGTTTTGTGGGTATTTGTTTGTTTTTGTTGTTTGATTGATTGGTTGATTTTGTTTATTGATCGATTTGAGCTGAAAATTTTGCTTTGCGTTAGTTTGTGATTTGGTGAAATGGGTTTGTTCGTTTAATTGATGTGATCTATGGTTGATTTGGATGCTATTGTATGAATTGATTAGTGTTGAATTTTGGTTAATTTTTCTGCTTTTTGGAGTTTTTGTTTCTTGAGCTGTGTTGTGCTTTATTCTGGTGGGAGTTGATTATGTTTCATTTGTGTGTGTTTATACAAGTGAATTGTCTGTTCTTCTGTGCTGAGTCTTGAATCTTTTTGAAGAAAATGTCATGATATTATTTCAGATGGAAAATTGGTTGGTATTAATGGGAATTTAGGTATTTTATTGTGCTATGAGGTCTGTAGAAAGTATATTGATGCTAATAAGGTAAAGGGGCATTTAACAATGAGTAGTAATATGGTAGAATCAAGTTGAATTTTTTAAGACGTAAAGGTTTTAAGTTAACAGTCCATGTGATCCGAGAATCTATAAATGGCATGTTTTTTTGTTCAATGAATTCAATGAAAAGTATGTTTCTGGTATTTTAAGAAGCCTCGAATGGAATGCCATGGATGAGAAAGTTCAAAAATGTTATTGTTAATTTTGGAAATGTTTTATCATTGAGCACCTTGACAATTTCCTAAAAGTAATTCAATTCCATTTGTCAGAGATTTGTTTGTTCGATGGTGTATGGATTGTGTTCTGTACCACTTTGGGTGGAATTACATGAGTGTTTACTTATAACTATATAAACTACTTTAGCATATGGTTTGCTGGATCACTTTAAAATGTTGGTTGTTTTCCGTGGTCTGGTCATTCGTATTTCACTCAATCTTTAGTTGTGATATACACATCTTTATTGCTTATTTTGAGGATCTGTTTGGACTATGAAGTTGATTATTCTGGTGCTTCTAAGTTATCAAAAATCCATGTTTGTAAAGTGACATCTTTTTAGTGGACCGAAAGAATCTCTTACCTTACTTACTTGGCCAAGAAATAGATGGTTCTAGTAGTATGCTTTTAGTTCAGGCACCTTTATAGAGTAGAATAATGGTTACTGTCGATACTTATTGTATGGAACTTAGCTTTGAGTGCTTTCTATAGTTGTTGTCTTAGGAGATCGATTGTCATAATTAAACAATTAGTTAGCTTTTCTTAACATCTATCTGTTTTTCACATGAAGAATTTATCTGAATGGGGAAGTAAGACTTAGATTTTCTCACAGTTTCTACACCGTGTACAGTGCTTCTTTCTGGAACTTTTGCTATTTGAACTGAATGACTTTGTTCTTGCATGATAAATGCTTCCTGAAATTGCCAGTTTCAATTGTTATGTTTGGGTTTAAATCAATAAAAGTTCAATCAGATCATTTGTTCTGACCACCGAAAACATCAGGTCATTGATAAGCGGAAGAATGTTGTTTTTTATTCCAATGGCTTCCTGCTGTTTGTGTTAATCTCTTGCTTTATTTCTCAATCCATGATGACAGCCTAGCAAGGATGTTAGTGTCATCATACTTCAATCTGAATGTCTGAAGTACATGCTTCTCAGTCATTAAGCATATTATTTGTGAACAATACTATGCTGTTGCATATATGGTATTCTCATATGGTTTTCCCCTGCTGTTAAAACATCTATGATTATGAGAATACTAACGGAATTTTTTTTTTTTCCAAACAGGAGAAGGGTCGCCCATTGCCTAAATTTGGCGAATGGGATGTCAATGATCCTGCCTCGGCTGAGGGATTCACCGTGATCTTTAACAAGGCAAGGGACGAGAAAAAGACGGGTGGGAAACCCGAGTCACCCAAAAACGTTGATCCTCCTATTAAGCATGGAGTGGACCCTGGCAAACCGCAGCCTGTAAGTTCTACCATTATTCACCACAGCTCTTGAAATTGAATATATATGTTGGGCTAACACTACCAACAAAACATCTGTTTTCATATTAATGATTTTGCGTTTGCGGAAATGCACTGTTCACAGAAAAAATGGTTTTGCTGCATCCAAAGCCCAGCTGCAGAATCCTGATGAGGTTCTGCTCATCTAAAAGCTTCCATGGAAGAGTATGTTCACGTGTAACTGGCCCCACTGTCTATTTAAAGAAATATAGGAGCTATAGAGCTGTGACCAGTCCTGCTGAAATTTGTTTGTGTAAAAATTGAGTTGTGGGGAAAAGCTGAAAAAAAGAAGGAAAAAAAAAAAAACTTACTGTATCTATATGTACTGATTTTGTGGGTTATTATTAGAAGCCAAGCTCTTTATTGTCTTTGCCTTCTCTGTGCTCTATGGGCTGTAGAGCATTTGTTTGTGACATATATTCTTTATGCTTATTGTATTGGTGAATTGGCTTTGTTTGTGAAGTAACTTTCCTTTTTTTTTTTTATACACAACCTTCTTTATCAAGAGCAGACACCAGTTCTTGTAACATAAAAAGATTATATCAAGGTTTGTATCAATTAATATGAACGATCCCAAAGAGAGTACTTGATAAGAGTATGTACACGAATTTTAAGTGGTTTAAGCTAGCAGATGGTTTAAAGGAAACAAGAGAATAATCCAGTTCATCTGAATAGCAACATTGATGAACTGTGGCAATTGATAACAGCCTAATTGGACTCTGGGTTTTTCAATGGCACAAGATCCTGACTTTGAGTATGGACCAAATTTGAGGTACAATTCAAACAATCCCTTACAAATCATTCATCTGAATATCCATGGCATGGTTTAAGAAATCTTTGAAATAAGCAGATAAATTTTAGATCAGCTGCTATGGCTCAAGAATATTGATTCAGGTTCCTTACTAATGCCATATAAAAAACATGGATATATTCATCATCATTGAAACAAAGTATAATCTAGTTTCTGTACGTGTTCTTTTTCCTGCTGAGAAATCACAAAACGAAAATCAAAAGCATGGAACAGCAGAGTAGGCTATATGATCCTACAACTCAGTGACTCAAGGGTTAAATTAATCCTGCAACTCTGAACCTTTGGAGCTTGAAGCTGAATCTAAACTCTGGACATCCCAAGCTTCCTTTCAAACAAGCGGCGAAGGAGGTACACTTGGAGAACACTAGCACCAATGAGAGCTGCAGATTCCCAAAATGCCTTGTAAACTGCCCTCTTACCCATTGCTTCATTTACTGCATTTCCAATTAGAAAGACAACGACAGAAAATAGATCATTTTGCTTTGAAGACTGAATTCGCAAGAATTAATGTAGTGCTCACAACTTGTGCGTAAACCTCTAATCATGTTGATTACTTTCACATATAACAAATATGGATTAATTTGGGTGCTAAGTTTTTCAACAGTTTGAAGCCAGAATGAAAATCTAGCTGTGTCTTAATTTGGGTGCTAAGTTTTTCAACAGTTTGAAAAGGCATCAATGAAGAATGGAAGACATCAAACTAGACACTGCTTCGTCTGAATTAAAAATAAACATATCTGAGAGTTTTAATAAATTGATTACATACATATTGCCTGGCGTTCAGTCTGAGCCTCCAGCCAATGCTGTTCGAACTGGATATTGTAAAGAGCTTCTTCCAATTTTGATATCTGCTCTAACAAGGGGTTGAAATGTTCTGCAAAAATATCATACAGTAACTGTAAGTTCAGAGTTCAGAAGAGCTCAGCAAGAAGAAGAAAAGGATATACAACAAGGTGCATTTGCTTACCATCTTTTGCATGCTCATCAAAGTATGAAAAATGTCCAACATGCACATCAAAGTCCACAGTTTCATGATATGGGGATTGGTTAGTGAAGCAGAAACGGTGGACACCTTTGTGATGAGCCACAAAATCAAATTTCTCACTAATTTTACCACGGAAATCATGAATCTGGTCACCAGTAGGCCCCTTCACCTGAATCGTTCAAAAGCATTGCACAATTAATGGAAGGTCTTGCAGGAAAGTTAAGAAATAGAAACCGATGCAACCGTTACCGGGCTTATTGTTAAGATTTATCCCAGTAAACATAGTGCTATAGACTCAAAGTTTAAGCGAAAAAAACTATCACCTACAACAGAGAAGCTTATGCAAATTGTCATGTTATTTGCATACAGTAACCACAATCCACATATCATCTTAAAACCCTATAAAATCTGGGAAACCATATTCCTTTTAACTAATAAATAAACTTTACCACATAAACATTAACTAACACAATCACGAAATCAAACAAACAAATTCCATTCGAAGAAGCACGGAGCTTACCACAAGATCAACCCCTTCAGTTCCACCATACCAATATTTATCACTCTTGATGACGACAAAAGAAGTATGAACTGTATCACCTTCATATTGCACATTATAAGAAAAGCATTCCTCCCTATCAATCACAAATCTAATCCCAAAAACACTTTCTGGGCTCAACACAAGTGCCAAAAGCACAGCAACACAAAACTCAAGTGCCCCAAATTTCATCTGCAAGTCAAAGAACAACAATTTAAACCTTATGAGATTGTATCAAACTTCACAGTAACATGCAAAATAGCTGGCCAAAAGAGAAAAGAAGAAAAACCCACATCCACACTATGCTCCAAACAACAAATCAAGATTTTTTCTTTTCTTTTCTCCACAGAAATTTAAAAATTATTCGAGCAAAAATAAAAAGAGGGTATTTCATGAATAAGCATACAACATTGTCAGATGCATGAATAACCAGAAATCGAAACAAGGTTTTGATCTCATTTTCTGTTTGGTTGCCAAGAAAATTCAGGTAAACATAATAAACTCAAAAACTAGGAGACTTTGCAAAATCTTCATCGCTTGAAAGCAAATAAATAAATGATTTTTTCCCAATTCATTCAGAAGTTAAATTAAAACAAATCAAAGAACAAAACTTGAATTATAATAATACAAGAGATATTAAAAGATCGTACCTTTGAAGTTGAACAAAATCTTAAAACCCCTTTTTGAATTTGTGAGTTCTTGAGTTTTGTCAGCGTCGCGATATAAGTAGTTGAACGTGATTGGAATTGGAACTACTTGCGATGTTTTGTCTTAAAATGGCTGTGATTCTCTGTGTCCAGGTCCACGTAACTAATTCTAATCCCCATCTGGGTTATGTCTTGTCAGTCAGTCATCATAATTAAGGATGGACATTGGACCGGACCTGCAAGACCCGCCCCGCTCGTTCCGAATGTGTGGGTGTGTGTCTAAAAATAAAACTCATCATCGGATATAGAGATAGTATAAGACCCGCATCCTCCCTAAAATATAATAAACTAATAATATTATAATTCTAATTAAGTTTTTTAATGTAAAAGTGTATTTGTTTGAAATTATTCATTGAATTCTATTCAAATAATAAAATTAGTTCATATTTTTACAATTACTACACTAGTCAAATTGTTTACTTTATCCAAAAAAATGTGAATAATTGAAAAGTTGTTTTTCCAACCTAATCCATATTTAATTTGAATAATCATGCTGATTAAATATGACATTGTAATGCATTTATTATTATATTTTTTTATTAATTTTTTCGATAAAAGCTCGTTGAGAGGGACGAGACGGGGTGGGTGTAGGGGTCTCTCCTCTCCTCTCCCATGGGGCGGGTGCGGGGTTCTTTGTCAAACACATCACCGAGTACAGATTGGGTGTGGGGGTGGGTATAGGGGGCGGGGGCGGGTGCAGGGGATCATGCACCCGCACCCAACCTGCCCCAAGCCCATCCCTAATCATAATGTATATATCTTAAAAAAATTTCGGTTGAAGAATCGTGGTACGTGACTAATTTATCAGATGATTAATGTTTCTCCTCTATTAATTAATCAATATTTGGGTGCTACGTGTCATTTCCTCAAATGGGTTCTACATGTCATTTCCCCAAAATTATCAGAACTTATGTATGTGTAATAGGGTATAATTATTTTAATTTAATTTTAATATTTGATCTTACACTTTTAAAATCTAAAAAAGTTAAAAATATTTCTTTAATTAATAAGATATATGTGCATCTAATTTAGGGGTAGGTGAGTTCAGATATCCGTCTAAATTCAAATGAACTAGAACCGAAATCAGAACCGACCGGTTTTAGTTCTTAGAAGCCAAGAACCAGAACTTGAAAAATAGGTTCCAATTCCTGTTCCGGGTACCTGGGATAATTTAAATAACCCCCTATTTTTTAAAAAACTAACAAATAGATCCTCTAAAAATTACGAATACAATCCCAACAGTTTATATAAATTACAATTCAATCTCGGTTCCTACTCGGATCTCAGTTTCAGTTCTGGTTCCCAATTCCTACAGGTGTATAACCAGAACCGACTCTATGATAACCAGATCCAGGTAAGAACTGAAACCGAAACCCTGGATACCTAGCGGTTCCCTTTCTACCCTAATTTTTTGTCTACCCCTAACATCTATTACACAGTTCAACTAAATAAAAATGAGCGTATATACACATTCGATGATATATTGTTCTTTCATTAATCAGATATATGCGTATCCGTTGGACCGAAATTTGACAGAAATTATTTTCCTACAAAGAAAACAGACCATGTACAAGCAAATAGTGCTAATCCAATTGATTTAACGGTGCTTGAGCTAGGCATCTTCCCCTTGTCCTTCCTCAGGAAGAGGCCTTGGTACAAAGGCCAGTTAATCAGAATAAGAACTCCACACAGAAGAATTTGCAGCACCATTCTGTCAAATGTAATTGCACCATCCTCCATAGCCACTTTCTTTACCACCCCACCAAAGCAAAACAAGTTGAGCAATGCAAGTGTTGCCAGTAGAGTGAACATTGGAGAAGAGGCTCCAAACTCCATTATCTCTTTATTGTATCTTTCCATTACATCTTCATCTGCCACCTTTGCTGTGATCTCAAAAGCAGGATCAGAGAATCCAAATGACTTTAAAATGGCATCAATTAAGCCAAAAAGGTAGGAGCTCGTTCTGAAATAGAGCCATATTCTTTGGTTATTCCACCACCCTAGGATTGTGCCCCCGCACCACAGAAATTCTGCTAGACTGTAAGTGTACTTTGCTGATATTACATATGCAAATGGTACAAACCATGGACTTGAGAACTGGATTTGAAGATACAGATTCAGTTAGTGTCAATCAATTTCAAGAACAAGTTTGGCTCTATGAGTTTAGTAGTATCACATTACACATCACTAGCGAATGAGAATTTGGATCAGTTTGTAAGCTCTAAGTCCTTTAAACTGAAGTAGATGTGCTTTAGATCAAGAATGCTTGTGTGGAATCAAAAAACAGATCCGTGTAGCAGATGAGATTCTCATTCGCTAGCGATGTGAAAACTGACACCGTTAGGCTTCAAAATATACCTGTGGAAACAAGGAAATGCCTCTGAGGATACAAAGAGAAGGAATGGTGGAGTAGTATAGAGTAGCCAGGCAGTTGGGAGCCCAGAGGCAATAGGAGCAATATCCCAGTTGAAGGCCTAAGCTGATCTTTCCATGTGCATACCAAGCAGGGCTGTATTTGGAAAGCAAAATCAGAAAATCACCTTCAGACCATCTCTTGTGCTGCACAAGTGTCTGAGGCAATGTTGTGGTTGAAACACCTAAGAACGCTTTCCTTTCTGGATTGTAATACGCTGATTTCCATCCCTTACATTGAATCGATAAACCTGTTATCACATCTTCAACTGGACAACCGTATTTCAACCCCATCTGTAATCAAACATTCGATTAGCATCGAGCATTATTTCATCTCGTTAGATAAATGAAATCATCTCAGTTCTCTATCAGATTAAACTTTTAGACTGACCTCCTTTCCCCATTGAGTGTTTTCGTCATACTCACAGCTAGCTAAGGCCTTTAGTTTATCTTCTAATGCATGTAAACTTTCTTCTCTTTGCCATTCTCCTGTATATCCACTATCAAACTTGCTTCCACAGAGAATCTCTCTTCTGTGAAAGCAGCCGGTTCCAGCATATGGAGGACCTCCATAACCATCCATGCCATGGAACTCCACCTTCATTACCAATGAACATACGATATAACATTCAATTCACACAATGAAATGAAAATGAGATGTGTTTGCAGTTAGATTTTGTGTACTTCATATCTACTCACCTCCATACCTACTCGAAATGAACCACTGTATATTTCATTCTTTGTAACATTATGAAAGCTCTGTGGAAACTGCACAAAAGCAATGTCATTGCCCTTCTTTTCATCCATGAAAAAACAAAGTGCATCCCTCACAGAATTTGAGTTGTTTGAGTACATGTCACAGTCTACATTAAGAATGATCTGGCCATTGCTAATTTTTTGTGACACCCTTAGCTGCAAATTGGACCATAAAACAAGAGAACATAGCAGATTCACAATAAAATAACAGAATCAAAAGCTCTACCAAATTAATCTGTGTCAATTACCAATGCATTCATTGCTCCAGCCTTGAAATTGTGAGGATGTGGAGGCCTCTTCTCGCGAGCCAAGTACACCAAATTTGGCAGTGAGCATCCTTCAACATCTATAGCATCTGGATCTCTTCCATCAATCAATATCTGCAATAACATTTATTTGCTTGAAGGTTTATGCTTAACACATAGATAGTTAAAAATGGCTCACAATTTCATATTTTAGAAAAGAAACATTCATTTTATTGCAAGTAAGCATGAATCAATTATGTTTTTGCATGATTAAATCTTACTATATCATATACCTGAAGAATAGTGTCATGGTCACACCGCGAGGAATATGAATCCCACTGAGAAAATTCTTCATGTTTAGACCGAATTTCTTCAGATAATCTACCTAACTTCGCTTCTTTTCTGATTCGTTTCTCCATGTCTTCATATAATTTCTGCAGAAAATTTTTATGGAAGGCAGTTACCTTTAATCAGTCAACAATGTGCAGTCTTTTGAATTACGCCACAGAATTAAGGTTGCTGTTGGAGAGTACCTTGATAGCCAAGAACTCATTGGCCTCCTTCACATCATAATGGTCAGAAATTGACAGAAAATAAGGCCCTGGGGACCTTGGTTCCACGTTGAATTTCTTGCAATATGGAATCCAATGTTTAGTAAAGTGAGAAGCTTCTAAGAGAGCATAGAATGTAAGGTCAGAACCAGCATCATCAGAGAGGTACACACTAAGTTTCTCTGGTGGATAATCATATGCCATGACTGATAAGACGGTGTTGATCACCATCATTGGTGGCTCTATCATGGGATCTGCCGTGCACACGAATATATCCACCCTTGGTAACTCATTCTCAAATCTGCAGATTCACATAAAGTTCTGAGACATATAATTCATGGAGAAAGAGAGAAGGAGAAAGAGAGAGAGGAAGAGACCTTTGTGAGAGCCTGTCCCGGAAGGTGCACCGATAAACACAGTTCCATCGGAGGGCTTGAGTACTCACCCAGAAAAGACTGAACCATATCTCAGCTCCAAACAGCCCAATCCATGCCAATCTTCCATCTTCTCCTTCTCTTGGTATGTGAGTCACCCTATAAACTAAAATCCAACATATACCCACAAAAATAGACACAGCAAAAAGCCTATATAGCAGTCTTCCTTTAGCTGTTTCTGTTTCAAACAAAGGAGCATAGCCATCACTTCCCATCTTCATCCTCTCAAAATTGTCTTTCAGTATATCAATATGCTTTAGTAGTTTCTTTTGGACTATAACAACGGGCATGTTCCTTAGCGATTGTAACAGTTTATTGAAGTAAATTAATGCTAGCCAAGGAATCTTTAGCAATAAGATAAGGTGTGAGTGGGTCCTTCAGACATGTGAAATATTAAGATATGCTGCTGGCCAAAACAGTAGACT
>WYDK02118157.1:12907974-12922195 GCA_009867345.2 Toxicodendron radicans
CAGTTGTGAAGGTCTTTTTCAACTACTGTCAACGTGTCAGTCTTTGAAGGAACATCAGAAATTAGTGGAGCTGAAAAAGTCACATTGTTCCCATTTTCTTCCGTTTGTGATTCCAGCCCATTCCCAAGTAGTTTATCTTCGCCATCTCCCATACAAAAACTATGCATTGCCATTACCTCATCCACTTGAGATTTAGCAAGTTGATAGATTTCTTCATTGATTACACCTTCCAGCCTCTTCAGCTGCCTTTCAGAATGTTGCCAAAATGGCAGCAAAGCTGATCCATAAGTTAAAAGTGACTTGATATCAGAAAGTCTTGTCTCAACTTCCAAAACATACTTCAACACCCAGGCGTGACCTTGCAGGTGTCCCTTGGACCTGATACAAATATATAATCTATAAGAAAAGATAACAGAACCACAACATAATGATGCCAGAATAATTAAAAATTATATGGAAAAAGAAAGGTGGGGGGGAGGGGAGAGAGAGAATTAAAGCAGGCACTCCTTAATCCATACCCTTCAACTGACTTCAACTTATCAAGCAAACCCTCACACTGTTTCACAAGACCAGAGGAAAGATCAAACACAGTTTTATTTTCTTCATTGGTTACAGAACCATGTAAGTATGTCTCAGGAGCAGTTGCAGTTAAACTCCCATCCACCGATAAAGCATCAACTATGATTCTGCTACTACTTAATTCATTTTGGCTAACACCAGCAGCCCCATTTTCATCTTTCAAGACTTCACTTTCACTTCCTTCATCTCTCTCATTTATTTGAGGCCTGCATTCATATGCATCTTCGCTCTGAGAAATCATATTGGCAGCCATTGAGCCATCAGTGGTTAGTGCCGTCGAATAATAATCAAATTCAACAGCCATAGTTGATTCAGGATAAGTGGCCATAACCACAGTCTGTGCATTCTCAGCATTAGTTGTTTTCGGATCAAAGGCCAACTCAGCTGTTTGCACCAAAACCTGAGGTACTTCCCATGAAGTTTCCCCAGTTTCAATATTCCAATAATAATATCGGTTACTCTCTTCATGCAATACCATCTTCCAACCAGAACTCACATCTCCAATTACTTGTACAGCAGAAATACCGGCAACAGAGGCTTGTTCTTCCATATTTACTTCTTCGTGTGACTGGCCTGAGGCAGTAGCATGACTATCTCTAGTGTCACCAACCTCTGGTTTCTGGAGAGTATCGGGTGAATTAATACATCCATCCTTTTCCTGTTGCTTGACCTCCTGAGCAGCGAGTTCCTCACTACTATTAACATCCTTATCTTCAATTCCTTCACCAAACTGTCCCTTAACCTGAAAAAATGAAGTACTTAGCATACGAAAGGAAATAGAGTTGACAGTGAAGAGTCAGGAAAAATTACAAACGAAATTTTTTAACAAGTAATTGCCAAAAATTAATTCTTGGTGAAAGAACTATTAAGTATTAACACCACACTCAAATGAATTTGCCTGCAGCAAAACCATGCATTTTGGAGTGACAGAGAGAAACAGGTGAAAGATTTATTGTGATTTGCAGAAATATTGAATGTGTTGTATCCACCACAGTGAAGCTCCTAAAATATGAGCAAGCTTATATGTAAGATTTTTAGCTCACAAACCCTAAATAAGCTCAATCTGACTGGACATCATATTTCTGGTCCTTTTAAACCTAAGTAAAGAATGGTTGCAGAATCCACAAATTACCTGGTTCCCATCATCAAAGGCAGAGTTTTCCACAACAGCTTGTTGAGGTTGTTCATTTGATTCTTCATCAATTTCATCATCGCTATATTGTCCAAGCAATAGCAGCGGATTCTGTTGTGAGAGACCTGTAGACAAAATATAATGTTGTCAAAAACCTTCAAAACTAATGCTTCATATACTTAGCAACAAAGCATATCTATATATAAGCATAACAAACATATGCACTAGATTATTCATGTAACAAAGATTCCAAAATAAGGACGGCAAATGTTGACACGAAATAGATATCATAAATTTGACATGCGCATTTCAGGAGCAATTCATCATAGCCACCTGTCACAAACCAATCAAAATGTTAGTGCAGGCATAAAGCAAATAAAGCCAGAGACATACGAACCGATAGAAAAATATTCCAGAAGAAATCTCCAACACGCTTTGATGCCGGGAAATTGGGCATATCAGATAAGGACTCATTCAAAATATCACAGTGGAAGGGCCCGACCTGATCTGAAATGAATGTTCCCAATACCACAGCCACCCTACAATCTGAAAATAAATTCTTGGTACAAACAACATAACATGTCTTGTACATATAGTTCCATAATTCCACCAAAATAATGTTGAGCACTCATGTCCTTTCTACATAGTAGAAGTCCTTTTGAAGAAAACTGACGGAACCCACCTGAAGAAGATGGTGACTTGGGTAACCCGGCACGTTCTTTCGATTCCGTATCCTTTCCAACTTCATCATTAACTGAAGAGCCACCCAAATCTCCTACAAAATAAAAATCACAAATCACAAAAATCAGCATGAAGCATAACGTGCAATAGCAAAACACATCATTTATCCACCAATAACATTACCATAATAGTTAAACCCTTTTTTTTCTAAGTACCATTAACAACGAACAGACCATATTTCTGCAAACATTCCTTTAATAATTAACCCTAAAATAAAAGACCCAAGTTTCAGCCCTAAATTTTTAATTTTGTTAAAATTTTATTTCTTTTTAACAAAGTAGCAATAACACTGAACATGGCATCCTGTCTGAATAAACAATAAATTTAAAGTTGAATTTTGTTGAACCTTACTAAATCACATTATTTCTGGTAACGTTATCATAACAGTAAAACCCTAAAATAAAAATCCCCAAGTCGTAATCCTAGAAATTCATTTTTCTTTTTCAAATAAGAAACATTAACACCCGAAAGACCATATTTCCAGGTTAAATTACAAATTTGATAGGTATTTCATGTACCTTTACCAGAACAGCTGAACCCTAAATTTAAAAAACCCAACTTCTAACCCTAAAAAAATCGATTTTTTTTTCAAAAAAATGCCGACTCAGTCACACGTCGAAACTCGAAACGCTACCAAATCCGACACAGCGAAAAACATGTACCAGAGGGTTCCGCGGAGAGATCGAGCTTGACTCGACGACCGGCGTTGCTGATAGCTGCCAGGGTTCGATCCCTTCTCTTCCCCATCGTTTCAGTGATTGGTTGTTGATTAATTGATGATTAATTAATGTCGAATTCTTCGTGTTACTGGATTGTATTGTTTATAAGCTGTGCAGCTTCTTCTTCAAGAAGTTTTGAGTTGTTCTTCGATACGGCGCACTGCAGCAACTCAAATATATATTAGGGGAATCGAGAAAATAATTACAACTTTTAGGGCTATTTTGAAATGTTTTAGAATTTTACATTTCTTTTAATACTTATTATAGAAAATTAATGGAAAGTTTTAAATTAATATGTGAAAAAAAAAATTTGAGAATGTATGGCCTTAAATAACTACCCTTTTATGTGGGCAAACAAAAATATACCTTATTTGTTAATTGACACAACTATATCACATCTCAATCTATTTTGGAATATGAAATTACGATGATTAAAATATGTTCAATAACAACGAAGTTTAATAACGACAACTCTCGAAAATCATATTAAAATATGTTCAATTTAAACTAATTTTGAAACTTTTGCATTCTCTTAAAATTATTATATTTTAATCGAATTTCTTTTATTAGGATATTCTCTCACATTTTATCAAGATAAAAATGGACGATGTTATTAAAAAAATATAAAAAATTTGTGTGAAGTTGAAGAAGCATGTGTGAGACACATGTTGGGAGTGGAACATGTGAGCATCAATAACAGCATAGCATGAAAGTAAGTAGTTGTCTCATGTGTCATAGGTAGAAGCATGTATCTTTTGAGGTGTTATAATGTTTTGACAAGACGCGAAGTCGCACCTAAAGGTAATTGACATCTCTTAAGCCATTAGGTTGTGCCACGAGTCGAAAACTTTAACAACTATTTGACAAGCATTTGCAAAAATGATCTGGAGAAGAGTGTGCATATAAATAGGTGTGGGAGAACATCATGATCTTATTTCACAAAGTCGTGACAAGAGCAATAAATATATAGAACATACGAGGTTTAAGGGTTTTGCAAAACATTTAGTCATGTGGGATGTAATTGTTGAGATATCAAATGTATTTCCTACTCATACTTCAACAATACTTCATAAAACAAGTAGATTTCGAAAAGACAACCATGGCCATATATAATTATACATATATATTATATATAAATGACGTGATAAGTATTTTTAGTATAATATTCTTGGGCCCGGCTGAATAATGAAATTAACTAGAAACCCACAACCTTAGCCGAGTGACAATAACCACCCTACACTATACGACGTCGGATCTACTCTCTCCTTGTTCTCATCTTAGCGTCCTTGGCAAAATAAAATTCGTCTTCTCCATCAACATCGTCATGTTCTCTTTCTTTATTATTTAAATAAATTTAAATTCATATAAAATTGATTTTTAAAATTTTAATTTCATTTTTTTTTAATTTTATTTCTCCATAATTTCCACTCTCTCCTCATCATTTGCGTCTCTCTATAAAGGTAACGAATAACTCCACATAATCTGTTTGTTTCCCGAGAAAACGAAAGAAAGTTTATTTATTTATTTTTTTTCTAAAACCTCAATTTCTCCGGCTTCTCTCAGCACCCGAACGGATCGCTACGCTCTTCTTAGTTGTTTAATCCTTGCTGTTGCTAGATCTATTCGTTTGTTTATCTGCTTAGGTTAGTTTTGTTCGTTTAATTTTAGGATCTTAGATCGTTTGTTTTTCTTCGTTAATTTACTGAAAAAAAAAATTTCTAGTGATTGATTTTAGTAATTGAATGAAATCGTTGGTGTTAATTGTTGAAAGGAACAAACTTTGGTCTTGAATCGTTATTTTGTTTAGGCTGTATTGAATATAGCGGTAAAGTAAACTGATTTCGGGTTTTAGTTATTGTTTAATATATTTGAATCGGTTTTGCTTACTAATTTTGTGTATTTATTGGTGTTTTGATTGTTTGCAGTATGTGACCACCAAATTATGCTGAATTTTGATTGTTTTTAATACGTTTTGTGCGGGGCAGTGATGGATTACTGGTTTAATTTGTGAATGCAGATAGTGTTGATATTTACAGGTTGAAACAAATTTCGGGAGTTGGTTTTGGGTGAGGAGAAGCAGGAAATGGTTAAAAGGTTCTTCTGTTCTTGCTATAAATAGGAATCTGTTTATTTATTGTAGAATTTAAGAAAAAGTGTTATTTATTTGTTTATTTTTTCTATTTTGTATAGGCATGGAGTGTTTTGATGTGCAGAAACTATCATGTTGCAGTGCATAGAGGGATTTAAGCATGTCTGTGCTTCCCTATTGCGGTGTTGTGATCTTGATTTGTACAAACAGTCAAGAGGCCTTGAAGATCCTGAAGTTCTAGCAAGAGAGACAGTGTGTATGCCACTAACTTTTTTTCTTTCTTAGTGACATTATGTTTTATCCGTTGTTTGGTACTGTATATTGTTGGACTTTACTTGTGTTTTAGACAAGGTATTGGACACAAACATGTAAATATATCACAAATGAACTATAACATATTAAACATATTCACTCGTGCTAATTGTTCACCCTTTAGTTTTAATTCAAAAGAACAATTGGATGGTTATACTGAAGATTGTTTTTCTGCTCACATGGATGCAGTTAGTGTAAGCGAAATCGAGGCACTTTATGAACTCTTTAAGAAGATCAGCAGTGCTGTGATTGATGACGGGTTGATTAACAAGGTTTGTTTGATTCTTAGGCATGATTTTGTTTTATGTTTAGGCTTGAAAATCTTTGTAGTCGATTTTCTTCATATATGGTTAATGACTCCAACTCCATAGATTTCTTTACTCACCCAGATGATAATTTTCCCATAGTTTATCATGTAGATTTTTGAGTTTGTTCCAATATTACCCTGTTACAGGAGGAGTTCCAATTGGCATTATTCAAGACAAACAAAAAGGAGAGCTTGTTTGCTGATCGGGTAATCTTGATTTCAATCTCATCGTTTAACTTGAACATGTTGTTAATAAATTTCTGGAACTTCATGTGATTCACTGTTATTTTGATTCTAATTGATTGCAGGTTTTTGACTTGTTTGATACAAAGCACAACGGAATACTAGGTTTTGAAGAGTTTGCTCGTGCTCTGTCTGTTTTCCATCCAAATGCCCCTATTGACGATAAAATTGAGTGTATGTTAAATTTTTTTCTCATTGTAATTTCTTTTTAACTTTCGAGAAAGTAATGGTAATTTCTTAAGACACGAATTGACTGTCAGAGCAGTTACTAATTATATTCTGATTTATGTGAAAGTTGAGCACTTGGTGGGATATTGATTTCTATATTTGGTTTGTCATTGTCAAATTATATGTTTGCCAGTTGTTTATTTTTTATTTTCTCTGTTAACTTCTTGGTATCACAATGCAGTTTCTTTTCAACTTTACGATCTCAAGCAACAAGGTTTCATTGAGAGGCAGGAGGTAAATACACTTTGCAGTCTACTTCTATTGTCCAGGCCCTCCAGGGTTTATTAGAAATTCTTCTTGTTTTCCTAGTAGACAATTCAGCTTTTTGATATATTTTTCTCACATGAAGGTGAAGCAAATGGTAGTAGCTACACTTGCTGAATCTGGTATGAACCTTTCAGACGATGTTATAGAAAGTATTATTGACAAGGTGCTTCTCAACCTGATTTAATTTTTCTGCGGTCCTTATATCATCTACTGTGTTTGTTATGGATCAGATTCAAATTATTAACTTTCTAGCTTTGTTTACAGACCTTTGAGGAAGCGGATACAAAACATGACGGGAAGATCGACAAGGAAGAGTGGAGAAGCCTCGTTTTGCGACATCCATCCCTTCTGAAAAATATGACCCTTCAATACCTCAAGTGAGTTGAAAATATGTTTACATCTCTGCTGATTGCATTTAATCAAAACAAATGTAGTTGACATTCACCCTGGCAAACAATGAATAGTGACGTAAACAAATAATAATTTATACTTGTGGAAACTCACGGGGTAGTTGACATTTATAATAGGGTGTGAAAAATGTGATATCAAAGGGACTGGTGATCTTCATGTTCCACGTTGACATGAACTGATAAATTTTCTGATTTAGATTTTGGCTAAACCTATGGTAGCACATCAAGAAGTTGGACTCTAATTTTAAACATGATGTGATCCTGATTTTTCATCTGTATTTCGAATTTATAGAATGATAATGTTTGTTGTTCTCGCATCGGAACTGTTCTTTATTCATAAGCTAATCATAAAGGTTTTGGGAATTAGGGTTAATTCTATTATGTTGGTAGTTCTCTTTTCAGACATCATGAAGTTAATATATAAGAAAATATCTAGTCGCCAAAATTAAATTTTTGATAATGAATTACTGGCATCAGCTGTGGATATGATTTCTTTCTTTTTCTTGAGCAGGGACATCACCACAACGTTCCCAAGTTTTGTGTTCCATTCTCGAGTTGAGGATACCTGAACGCCGTCAAGCTAAAAATTCATTGTTTAATTATGTTTTGTTTCTTTGTAGACAATATGGCTCTCGCATATGCGAAGCGCCTTAGAGAGAGTTTGTGCATTGTATTGGTTGCTTTTTTATTGATTTTCGATTGTGTGTATTTATTTTCAAATACTAGCATTTTATTTCTTTTTGGGTATTCGGGGTTTCGGCACTCTCGTGTACATTCAAGATTGTTTCATTCTAGTGTTTATCCATTATTTTGTTGAGATTACTCGACATTTTGAGTGCATTTAGATATATTCTTGAACTATAGACTGCAAACCCTTTTCTGTTACGCCCCAAATGGTACAATGTATGTTTATGAAGCAATTTACGATAGGTTTATGACTCAAATCTTTTGAAGGAGGCGAACGAAGTTGATCAAAGCTTGAATTGCCGTAAGTCAAGGGTTCATCAATTATGGCCTCTCGGCTGTTTAGTATCGATTCAAGGAATGATCAGACTGAGACGCTCAAAGTAAAGGGTTCATCAGGTACGACCCCCTCAACCATTAACTATTATTATAGCTGAGAGGGGAAGGTTTCATTGGTTATAGTCTCTCTGCCGTTATGGACGATTAACTAACATATTGAGTTGCCACAAGAAAGATGTATTGATAGGTTTAAGTGCAAGAGTGGGGGTACTTTTTGAGGGGTTTATCCCAACTCGGATCACCACGAGTGTACATATAATTTTAAAGGGTTTGATTGAATGTGCACACTAAATTGCCAACATTAGTTTAAAAAAAATACAAGATTCATACCTACAGTTAACACATGCGAACTAATTTGTCGACCCTAATTTCCAAAAAGTTAGGGTTCGATAATTAACCACAAACTATTATTTCTTGAAACGATCAAGTTTAGTCGACCGAAGTAGCAAATCAATGTTTGAGTTGTAAGAAGAAAGTTCTACAAAGTAATTTTTTTGAACAATAAATTGTATTCTCCAATGATTTAAAAACATTGTGGAACCATTTTCCTTATGACAGACTTAAAAGTGTCGTTTGTTAATGTATTTGAATTATCAGTTTCAATTTCAGGTTCGGGTCAGGTTCATTGAAATCTGTCATCCTACATTTTCTTTTTTCCAATGAGCGATTCTCATATTTAAATTTAGATGCATTAATACCCAACCTCACCCCATTGATTCAAGAGTAATACTAGTTTTATATTATTTTTTTAACATCATTTATGTAGTAAAAAATGATTTAATGAAAGTATTTTTAATTTAAAATCATCTAATATTTTTTGTCACATAATGATGTATAAAAATAATATAAACCTAATATTATTATTGTTTTAAATGGGACATCTTAAATTCAAATGTAGTAAAAGGTAAAAAGATGCCTTTTTTTACAAAAATTGTACCCATTTACATAATTAAAGGGCTTTATACAAAAAGCAAACAACGTATTTTTGCCCGATGACGAAAAGGGAACCTTCAACTCCGCGTCTAATTTGCTCACTTTTTAAGTAAAGTCGAACCTTTCACCTTTGAATATACCCTATACCACATACTTTGAGGCCTAAAAAATTATTCGCCCTTATCTGTTCCTACTACAAATAAGAATGGTTTAATGATACAAGAGAAAAGTTCCGTAAAAGCAACAGAAAAAATTGCTAAGATACCAATAAATGAGGCTTGTTTGGGTTGGTGTCTAAATCTCGATTAATTTAATCCCCACCTTAGATATTATTTCGAGATATGATTACATAAACTTAAGATCAGGCAAAATGTAATATAAGTTCATGTAACCATATGCCAAAAAAACATCTCCCGTGAGGCTACTGTGGCAGGTTTAAAAAGAGAGCAATATATTACTAAAATATAGTTTTAATTTTTTATAGTATTTTTAATAATAATATTTAATAAATAATAAATAGATGATATTTGAATAATATTTATAAAAAAATATATATTTATATTTGTTAATATATAGTTAAATTTTGATATTTAAATAATATTTATAATAAAACATATAATAATATTAATAAAGTTTAGATAAAAATATTTATAAAAAAATATATATTAATATATATTAAAATAAGATAATAAATAGAATAATAGGATTTAATTTCAAACACTCCTACAATATTTGTTAATATTTGTTGATGCCCCGTGAAAAACAAAGCCATAGAAGTCTCAAGTTCAGAAATTGAATAACCAGAAAGAATGATTTGGGAACATTCTAAAGCTAACTGCATTAAAGTAGACTATAATATTCAAAGAGCAGACTTTTTTAGCATTTAAAAAAAAAAAAATTAAGCCCAAACCTCTTATAAAGAGAGCCTTAAAAGATAAAATTATAAAAGCCACTAATTAAAGAGAGTTCCATAACACAATGAAAAGATAAAAGAGACTACTAGAGGTTATAGAGTTCGATAAGATCAAATCAAAAAACTAGAAGCTGCTTAATCGACTTCCTCCATCTTGCTGCCCTCAGCATCATCGGCTGCTTCCTCCAGTGGTGGCATGTCGGCATCAGCTTCTTCTACGTCTTCATCAATGCTCAGTCCAAGTTTGAGCATTCTGTGGATTCTATTGCCAAAGGTGTTGGGGTCGTCGAGGCTGAATCCAGAGGTGAGAAGGGCGGTCTCAAAGAGGAGAAGGACAAGGTCCTTGACGGATTTGTCATTCTTGTCGGCATCAGCCCTCTTCCTCAGCTCCTCCATGATGGGGTTCTCTGGGTTGATCTCCATGGTCTTCTTGCTGGACATGTATCCTGCCATGCTGTTATCTCTCAAGGCCTGAGCCTTCATGATCCTTTCCATGTTGGCTGTCCAGCCATACTCACCAGTAACCAAACAGCAGGGAGAATCAACAACACGGTCAGATACAACCACCTTCTCGACTCTGTCGCCCAACACATCCTTGATCACCTTGCACAGACCCTCAAACTTCTCCTTCAAAGTTTCCTTCTTCTTTTTCTCATCCTCACTCTCATCTAGCTTCAGACCTTCCTTGGTTGCAGAGACAAGCTTCTTGCCCTCAAATTCCTTAAGTTGACCAACAGCATACTCATCAATGGCATCAACCATGAAAAGTACTTCATAACCTTTCTTCTTCAGTTTCTCAAGGAATGGGGAGTTCTCAACTGCCTTCTTGCTCTCACCAGTGATGTAATAGATGTCACTCTGGCCCTCCTTCATTCTGGTCACGTAATCCTTCAAGCTGGTCAGCTCATCACCACTCTTGGTAGAATGGTATCTAAGCAATTCAGCTAGCTTAGTCTTGTTTGTGGAATCCTCATGGATACCAAGCTTGAGGTTTTTAGAGAATGCCTCATAGAACTTGTTGTAGTCTTCCTTGTTCTCAGCAATCTCAAAGAAGAGCTCAACGCACTTCTTCACCAAATTCTTACGGATGACCTTGAGGATCTTGTTCTGTTGAAGCGTTTCTCTCGAGATGTTGAGAGGAAGGTCCTCAGAGTCAACAATACCCTTAACAAAGCTGAGATACTCAGGGATCAACTCCTCACAGTTATCCATGATGAAGACACGGCGAACATACAGCTTGATGTTGTTAGGCTTCTTCCTGGTGTCAAAGAGATCGAAAGGTGCCCTCTTGGGAACAAAGAGGATAGCCTTAAACTCAAGCTGACCCTCAACTGAGAAGTGCTTCACTGCCAAGTGCTCCTCCCAGTCATTGGTCAGACTCTTGTAGAAAGCAGAATACTCTTCCTTAGTGATTTCCTCAGGCTTCCTCATCCAGATTGGCTTCTGCTTGTTCACCAAAGACCACTCATGGGACACCTCCTTGATCTTCTTCTTTTTTTTCTCTTCCTTCTCCTTTTCCTCATCCACATCCTCAACCTTACCCTCCTCATCCTTCTTTTCTTCCTCATCCTCGTCATCAGAAATTTCCTTCTCTGTGGTCTTCTCAATCCAGAGAGAAATTGGATAACTAATGAATTCAGAGTGCTTCTTAATGAGATCCTTCAATCGGCGCTCCTCAAGGTACTCAAGCTGGTCTTCCTTAAGGTATAGAGTAATCTTAGTACCACGGCCAAGAGGCTCACCAGTGGTGTCTCTGGTGACAGTGAATGACCCACCAGCCTGGGATTCCCATACGTATTGCTCATCATCATTGTGCTTGGTGGTGACAATAACCTTCTCTGCAACCAAGTAAGCTGAGTAGAAACCAACACCAAATTGACCAATCATACTGACATCAGCACCAGCTGCCAATGCTTCCATAAACTCCTTTGTACCAGACCTAGCAATGGTACCAAGATTGTTGACCAAATCTGAAAACAAATAGAAAACCGTTAATAACAGTTCAACCGTTCAAAAGATAGTCACACACAACTCATTGTGAGACCCAAGTACATAGTAAAGTAACTCACAAACAACTACTACTCACCAGCTTTGGTCATCCCAATACCACTGTCAACAATGGTCAATGAGTTGTTAGCCTTGTCTGGAATAATGTGGATGAATAGCTCTGGCTGACCATCTAGCTTGCTCTTGTCAGTCAAGCTTTCAAATCTGATCTTGTCCAGAGCCTATATTTACAATATTTCACATCAAGTAAAGCTACATTAAAACTCAATAAACTTTAAATGACACCTTAATCAAAACAATACACTCTCCAAACGTAAACAAACCATAGCAACTACACCCTAAAATCACAAACGCAAATACAAACAATCACAATTGTCATTCCACTAAACAACAATAATCACATATCAATTCCAATATCACTGCAACGAATACATCCAAACGATTACTTCATTATACACGTCAACCAAAATCAGCACAAGAAAGATCTCAATCACTTATGTTACTACTTCCCCTTCCTGTTTCTTTGTTATCAATTTCAAATAAGCTTAACATGTTTGTTCTACAGTATAAATCCATTGTGCAGGTAAAACAGTATGAAAAAATCAAAGTAGATTATATAAACACATACAAATTTTAAAATTTAAAAACAAAAATACATAAAATTTTCCCTGATTGAGCAATAATTTTACTTCATTTCTATTAATCTCAAACAAAGTAAACAAAAACATCAAACACAGATCTACACATTCCATCTAAACACGTTCATTTCTACACATGAACATGGAACTACATCTGAAACCAAAAAAACGACATATCATCCGTTCAAAACTATAAAAAAATACGACGAACAGAGAGAGAATGAGAGTGACATACATCAGAGGAGTTACTGATGAGCTCGCGAAGAAAGATCTCCTTGTTACTGTAAAAGGTGTTGATGATCAAACTCAACAGCTGGTTGATCTCCGCCTGAAAAGCAAACGTCTCTGTCTCGGCCGCCATCTCAAAACCAAAACCGACTAGTCGTTTACTCTCCGAATACTCTTCCGATCAAAAAAATAAAACCTAGGGTTTGTTTAGTTACAGAGCGTCACAGAGAAAGACTGAGGCTCTCTAAGGCGACTAAGCAAGCTTTATATAGAAGGGTTTGCTAGGGTTTCTAGATCCTTCTATTTCAGATTTCAATTTCACGTTTGATTAACTTACCGAGTCAGACGAAGTGTGTTGTGTGACTCCAGCGGAGATTGTCTGCCACGTGTGTGGTAAAGCGAGTTTTTGTGGGGCTTGGTTCAATCGCGTTCGTCTATGACTCTGTTAGATGACCTGCAGGTGACGTTTGGTTGTTTGTGTTGTTTCGTTACAGTTTAATTTCTATTCTTTGCTTCGTGGAAACGCTCCGTTTGCCGATAAAAATTGGACAATATCACTTAAGTCCACTGAGGTGGGTTAAATTAAATGAGTCCCTATTGACTTTAAACTTTATCGAAGACTCACTTTTTCTTTATGATTTTAAAAAAGAGAAGGACAAAATAGTCAATTTAACAATAAATCCCTAGACACAATATTATTCATTGGATCTTATAAAATTAATTATTTTAAAGTTAGATTATGTGTTTTACATAATTAACACCAACTTAGACTACATTATTTAACTTGAATTCAAAGCATATAAAATATTTGAAGGTATAATTGTGATATAAATAATAATCTAAAATTTCAAAGTGGGTTATTTTATATAAATTATTATTTTTATATATATTTGGAAGTCCGCCTTCTAGAAATAATCTTTGGAAGTCCACCTTCTATAAATCATCTAGAACCTTCTCTAAATATTTTGTCAGTATGACTATATTTATTATATATTTTAAAAACTCCGAAAAATGAATAATGAAATAAATGGTAGCCTGGACCATATATAAAATCATGAAATCACCTCGACCATCAGATTATAGATTATAAGTTTTGTTGTGTAAGTTTTTTTCTACTATGAATTCATCAATTAGCAGTTGACACATGTCAAACTGATTTAGGCAAGCTCTTTAAATTGGTGTATTTGGTAATGTCGAGCATAATGGGTCTATCTGACTAAGTTCAACCCGACTGATTGGATAACTCCAACAAATTCAGAGATCGCCTTAAAATACAGTCAACATATGGATAAACATTATACCTGAAAGAGTCGAGGATGAAATAGAATTCGTATCAGAATTGATCTCAATCCCCCGATTAACGGAATAATTTCTTTTCAAAACCATTATCCCAAATTTGACAAACTTACTATATGTAAATTGAATAAATACTCGAACTCTTTTCAAAGAAAA
>WYDK02118157.1:12966411-12983615 GCA_009867345.2 Toxicodendron radicans
TGTATTTTAAAATTTGTCTACACTACAAAATTTGCATTTAAAAAAAAATGTGGCTTATATTAAATATTTTGACCAAACTTTTTTTTAGTAGAAAATTGTAAAAGTTTGTCTTTTAACGTTAATCGACATCACGAAGCTCGTATTTTAAAAAAGAAAAACACAGACATAGTTGATATCAAATAATATTAAAAAACAAAATTTCAATACTGTAATACAAATACTTTTTTCTAATGAACAATACTACGTATTATAAGTATTGAAGCTCCTAATTTCTTCAATTATTTTTGTCATAGCCTCATAGGTCATATCCTTGTTTGTAGAGAAGGGATTAAAGCTGACTTAAATTAATCTGAAACTCATTTGGAACAAATACAAAATCATGTTCTAAATTTTTTTTTTTTTATTTTTTTTTTTTTTTTATTCGGAGGTTCGTCTGGACCAGCTTACGCACACTTCGACTAGTCTCGGGGCTACCCTGTCCCCGTGGGCAAGACAACAGTGTCCTGAGGGAGGAGTTTAGAGGCCTTATAGTAGCATATGAACTTTTTTTTTCTAGGCCATGCGAAGGGGCCAGTCCAAGATCGTATTGTTCCTCTACAAAGACAACAGACGCTCTTAACGGCTAGGCGCCACTCGCCAGTTTACGCGCACTTCGACTAGTCCTCCGTCCCAAATAAAACTTCAGAAACAAGGCAAGTTATGCGGTCTATGGCTAACAATATTAATTGTCGTTTTTATGATTCGAACCTGAGATTACAGGAGGAGCAAACCCTTTAACCCCAAGCTTTTACCACTCCGCCAACTTTTTGAGTGGTTTGATTTAAGTTTACATAAATTTGAAAGAAGTTTGTTAAAGAAATGGAATATGTTATTTTAGACTAACTCGTCAAGTTAATTAATTGTAATTATATATATATATATCACATTTGTAGTTTTCTCTATCATCTAACTTAACAATGCGTATAATTGATAGTTTTTTAATCGAGTATATTTATCTTACATGTAAATATTTATTGATTACATGCACCAAACTTGCAAAGACATAAAATTTTATAAATCTTAAATACAATACTTAAAATCATATTTTTTGGGTATTCAAGTTAGTACATTGGGCTGAAGATCGAGGTTAATTATTGTCAAAACAGTTTTAAGAATCAAAAGTTGTTGAGACCGAAGAAAGACTCTAAATATTGCTTATTAGGTTATTGCTTCCGGTAGTAACTACACGATCAAACTTTTTAGATTGCCAGAAATTTTGTTGTGGTCTAAGTACAGATCAATCAACTCTGTGCAATTTACAATTTCAACAGGTATCATACCTGACAACTGATTGAAACTTAAGTAAAGTCTTTGAAGCTTCGCAAGTTTTCCAAAACTTCTTGGTATGCTGCCAGTTAGATGGTTCATAGAGATATGCAAGTACGTCAACTCAGTGCAGTTTCCAAAATAATCAGGAATTGCACCCACTAAACTGTTGTTCCATAAGGATAGCCATTGAAGCTTCACAAGTTTTCCAAAACTTCTTGGTATACTACCAATCAGAAAATTATGCGAGACATCAAAGATTGTCAACTCTGTGCAGTTTCCATAATCGTCAGAAATTGCACCCATTAAACTGTTGCTCCACAATCTTAGATCTTGAAGCTTCACAAGTTTTCCAAAACTTCTCGGTATGCTACCACTTAGAAAATTATCTGAGACATCAAAACTTGTTAGCTCTGTGCAGTTTCCAATATTATCTGGAATTGCACCCTCAAAGCCGTTACCCAATAAGTTTACTTCTTGAAGCTTCGTAAGTTTTCCAAAGCTTCTCGGTATGCTGCCAGTTAGAAGATTCATTGAGACATCAATAAGTTTCAACTCTTTGCAGCTTCCAATTCGACTTGGGATCGAGCCAGAGATTAAAGTCTCATACAAGTACAGGGTCTGCAACTCGCTACAATTTCCGATCTCTTCTGGGATATGACCCGACAATTGTGTTCTATAAAGGATTAGCTGATGAATTCTTTTGAGCATTCCAATCGACGAAGGAATACTTCCAGATATGTTGGTTGTTGTGAAGCCTAAAAATACTAAGTTGGTGCAGTTTCCTATCTCCATTGGTAATTCACCCTCTAGATAACTTCGGCCTGCTCGAAATATCTTCAGCTTGCTCAATTCTCTAACAGTTTTTGGAATTTTCCCACTGAGTTGATTCTCGTAGAGAACCAGAATTGAAAGACTTGATAAGTTTCCAATATTGGAAGGAATTTTCCCTTTAAGAAAGTTCTTGTTGAGATATAAACTTTGTAATCTATTTAACCGACATATTTCATTTGGGATTTCACCTGAAAGAGAATTGTCACTGAGATCAATGAAAGTTAGCTTGCTCAATGCTCCAACAGTTTTTGGAATTTTCCCACTGAGTTGATTCTCGTAGAGAACCAGAATTGAAAGACTTGATAAGTTTCCAATATTGGAAGGAATTTTCCCTTTAAGAAAGTTCTTGTTGAGATATAAACTTTGTAATCTATTTAACCGACATATTTCATTTGGGATTTCACCTGAAAGAGAATTGTCACTGAGATCAATGAAAGTGAGCTCGCGATATTCTCCAAGTTCTTTTGGGATTGTGCCCGTGAGATTGCAAGATGATATTGTAAGATTCTTCAAGGACTTGAGAGATTGAAAATTTGAAGGCAACGAACCTTCCAATTCTACTCCTTTCAGGCTCACCTTCACCACTTCTCCATTTGTGTTACAATGAATCCCCAACCATTTGCATGGACTGGAGTCTGCAGGATTCCAATTTTTCAATGCATCAGTGGGGCTGCTTAAACTGTTCTTCCATGTTAAAAGAGCTTGGCCTTGTTCATCAATAGAATAACAAGTAGAGAGGAGAAGAGAGTTTATTGACAGAACCAAGGTGATGAAGGAGAAGATAGTTGGATAAAACAGGCGATTCATTACAGTTTCATCCATTAATGCTTAGAGATGAGAACAGGTAATTTGATTTGGTATTGTGGAAGAAAATTATGCATCTACCGTATATAATGGTGCAAAAAAGCTAAACGTGTGGCACAACTCCACGATCATACGAAGTCTTTTACAAACTCACGGCAGGGCCATAAACTTTTTCTCAGAAGTAAAGTAACCAAAGTTGCCACCAATCTATCACTCACCTAAAATTTCTTCTCCTTCGTAAGTCATGATCATATTCTACTTTCACACAGCTTTATTTTTTATTTATTTGTTTTGGTCAGATTCACACTGCTTTATTGATATATCCCATATAGCATTAAGTTGATCTCTCAATCTAATGTTCCTGGGCCTGAAGTGGGCCATATAAGATAAGGCCCGAGTTGTTTTTTTATATGGCCAGCCCAGGCCCAGCTTTTTCAGGATTCCCCCAATCTGATGGAGACAAAGAATCAAAACTTTGCCAGAGCTTTCAATGAATCAAACAATTTTTCCGGCCACAAAGCAATGGTTCACAAACAAAGCTTCAGGACAAGACAAGAAGAAGTGGGCACTTGATAATAACATCAGCACTTGCTTTTTTCTGAATGTGGAGATCCCCATTTATTCATGTCCTGCAAATATACAATAAACTGAGCTATGGCTTTTCCAGAAGTCCAATTAACAACCCTTATACAATAAACAAAACAAAACAAAAAAGGTCTTAGATACGTTAGAAGTATCTTATAATTCGTATAATCTTTGAAACTCCTTTACTTATATTTTTACGATTAACAGATTTTACAGTGAATGTATATCTGATGGAACTGTATCAAAAATAAATATAACATCGATGCAGCAATTGACTTGTCTCACGTAAGACTATTCTATAGAAACTTATTTTTAAACAAATTAAACAAAAATATAGCTGCAAAGTTTGATAGCAAAAATTTAATGTGAAATCTCTAAATGAAAAGGAAAGTTTGTTGGGGACAGATAGACAAAGACAGATTTAGACACCACAACAAATCCCACCATCCAATTAAGATTTGGGAGTTATCATCTCTCAATCTCTTAACCCACTTTCATTTCAAACCCAAAATGGTCCTACCACAAACAATCTTTCATGCTTCTTCAAACAAATATTTTTCTCCATTACACATGGGGGGTGATATTTTACTTCACCAAGGGCTAGAAAACAATGCAAATAATGTTAAAGGGATGATGCAAGATTGATTACATAGAGAAGATGATGTTATTCTTTGAGATGTGAAGACAAAAAAAATAAAAAATACCATAAATGGTTGGCAAAATAAGAATTCTCAAGTACGGACGTGTTATTAGTTGGCGTTGATGTGCGTTTGAAGACAAAATTTCGGCTCAACTTTCTCATCATGAAGACCGAAAAAGTTTGTATTTTAACCTAACTACATTACAAAATTTGCATTTAAGAAAAAAAAAACATGTCTTAGATTAAATATTATGTAAAATTTTGCATTTTAACGTCAGTCGTTATCACGAAGCTCATTGATTTAAAAAAGAATACCATGAACATAGTCGATCTATTTAAGTCAATTTATTTCCTATTTACACACAATAATTGATTGAATGTGCTTAGTTATCTTGATCTCAAAACAATTAAATTCTTTCTTAATCATAGGTTACACATGAATCCCCTTGACTTATTGGCCAAATTTTACCTTATCCTTTCCTAGTAGATGACAAAGATTAGCATCCAAAAATTGTCCTCTTCTTTCATCTTCTCAAAAACTTGATTGAAAAAGACTTCTCTACAATTTACTCAACATTATCTAGAACCAACTTGTGTAATATCATATTTATCTACATATATATATATATATATATTTATATAATGGATCATTTTATAAAATCTCATCATATATATTTATTAACTTTGAAAACATGGATTATTTAATTAGTTGGTAATTTCGTGAGATCTTCATCTTGATGTAATGTGAAATTATAATATAATATCATGGTTTTATATCGTTGTCTCACTTGATAGAGAAAGTTAGTATGACCACGAGCTTCTCTGTCATAAACCCCACTTGCTATAATAAGTGCTTTGTACAAAAGGGTTTCTTTAAAAAAAATCCATACTTTCTAATCTAGTAGTATTAATTTATTACCAAGACAAAGAAGTTACCTTATTAATCTAAGGTTGGTCCAAATATTTGTTTTTTCCTTCCATTTTTTTTTATATAAAATTGTACTCTATAGATTTCATAAATGTAATAATACTTTATATTAAATATGTAATTGTAATCTTTTATTTTATTTCTAAAACCTAGTATCAACTTAATTGTCCTTTATTATATAATTCAATTTCATAAATTGGGTTTTAATTAATGTTTTCAAGCTTAATTACTTCTTTAATTATCATCATGGTGCATTTGAAAATTCTATGTAGAAAAGTGCTTTTTTCCACCATGTTTTTTCATATGGTTTAAAACATTTTTTAAGTGTTTTTTTTTTGTTTTCAAAAATACCCTTTTACTTCAAATTAATAACATTTAATTAAGGTGATTATTTAAATTAATTAAGCTAAATTATTAGTTTTATTATGATGATTATGATTCTAGAACCATATCTTAAAAAAAAAAAAAAAGGTTCTATGTAAAGATGATGAATCCCAAGAAAATCAAGATTTTAATTTGAATATTATTTAAGATTCCGAAGGACCCACCAGGAAATCAATGTGTTCTAGCCATTCAAAAATTGCAAAATAATTCACAAATTTTTATTTTATTTTATTAAAAAAAATGATGTGGCCTACACATGACCAATCAAGTAATTTTAAGTTACAACTCATTCTTCACATGTATAGGCTAACTAGGTTTTGATTTATATTTTCCTCCATCTTATATTATATTATATTAATAATAATACAAATTTAAATTAGAATATTGATAAATGACATGAAAATATGAAAATAATTATCATATTTAAATATTAAATTGAGTTTTCGTCAATATAATAGTATTTAAATTAAAACGAGACAAAAAATTGACCAGATAATCGATTTTAAAGTCTAATCTTGATTCGATAAAGTTATTTCATGGGTGTGATAAAAAAATTATATCTATATAATTTTTTTAATTCAACTTCATCTTCAATTCAACTTTTTTTTAAATATTAATCTAAATATTTATTTATTTAAAGTTTACTTTATGTTTATTTATTTAACATATTAATTTTACATTTATCCAGAATAAAGTGGGCCCGACACGTGAATTGGCTCTGACGTGGAGCCACATCAATCTAAACTGTTTGCTTTTTCCTTTTACTGTAAAAGGAAAGTACAACGGAAAATCCAATATTATATTCATTAACATTTTTAGAAAAAATAATTTAAATTGTAATATATTTATAAAATTGATGTTAAATTCTTATTGGGTAAACTAATGAGATACGTTTAATTTTATTTAACACTTTTTATAGTAAATATTTATTGAATTTAACCTATTTAATATTTTTTTCCAATAATAACCTTTTAAATTCTAAATTATTTGTTTTTTTATTATAACGTAAGTAAGTATATAATATTAAATTAAAAAAAATATTATACCGATATCATTTTATAATAATAGGTAAAAATTTCTCACGATTTCCAAAATGGTGTTGCAAATCATTGTTGAAAATTTGTAATTAAAAACTATTTTATACGACGTACTTATGATATACCCGTTAAATAAATAAAAAATCATATATGTTTCATATTTGACGTTATCTATCCGTTAGCTAGTGTCGATTAGCATTAATAAAAAAAAATTTTAAACATGATTCTCTATATTAAAAACAGTAAAATTTTATATTTTATTATTAATTATGGTTACGACGGATTTATTACGGGATTTCCTAAAATACTAATGTCCGTATTTAACAATTTTCATAACTATTATTGGAAACATTTAATAATTAATGAATTCATTATTAAAAAAAGAAAAAAGAAAAAACTCAAAATCTAAGAGGGGCTTAATTGTAAATAAATGGGAAAACAAGGACTGTTTTAAAAACCTAGAATCTCTCCCTCCAGTATAAATACCCCAGCTCAAATCTCTCAATCGATAATATTTTGCTTGTCATTCAATTATTACACAAGCTCTCACACAAACAATCTTCAAAACCACCCTCTCTCATTAAATTAGTGCAGGTTTTCAGGTATATTAAATCACATGCATTTAATATTAATGTTCTTCTTTTTATTCTTGTTTTTGTAATTGTTCTTTCAGAGATTGTGTTTTGTTTGTTTAATGATCTGGGATTGGTTCTGAACAGTGAAAATAAGTTAGTTGAATCTGAAAGATGAGTTTTTTGATCTAAAGTTTTGATTTTGTGATCAAAATTGTGATCTCTTTGTGTAATTCATTGATTGATCTGTGTGTTATTTGTTAAGGATTGAGAAAGTTTCGTTGATTCTGTTGGTGAAGAATCTGATTTTGAGTTTTATTTAGATTAATCTGTGTGTGTGCACGTGGCTGTGTACATGGCAATGTGTTTGTTTGGAGATGACTCAGCTTGAGTTTAGTGTTTAGTGTTGTTTTGGAACATGGGTTTGTTTTATTTGCTTGAGTGAGAACAAAAATAAGAGGACATGGGGGTGTTTTATGGTACACTTAACTTGGAAGTATTAGTATGTAGGGCATCTGGTTTTTAGGATTTATTCTTCTTTTGGACAACGTTAGTGATGCATTGAGTTGGAGTTGACATGATTGTTCGCTGGTTTTGTTTGTTTTCACTTGATTGGAGGAATAATATTGATTTGTGGTTATAGTTTTTGTTGCGGTGAATTTGAAGTTTATCGGTTTATTCTAGGTGTTTGATTGTGGTCTCACTTTCCCTTTGTTTATGTTTTGAATTTGTAGGTATTTCTGTATAATGGGTTCTAAATCAGTTGTGGATATGATAGAGGCCTCCTCAGAGGTTCATTTTTCTGGTTTTCATATGGATGGTTTGGAGGCTATAAATACAGAAACGGGGCATGCAACAACTTCCACGCCTGAGAACATGCATAAACAGCCTTTTGTCATTGGTAAGAGCTGCTTTTAAGTTTTTTTTTTTTAAGAATCACTTACAATGTTTGGTTAAAATGGCTTTTTAGTAATTGAAGCATGCCATGAAAACTTAAATTTGATGTGCTTGATTGTTTCTGATTATAAGCATCTACTTTATAATGTTTGGCAAACTATTGTTGTTTGTGAGATGAGTGATAGGCTTGTTAAACCTCTCATAAAAACAAAATGATTGTTTTCTATGCAACCCCTTAGTCTCTGGGTACACTGTTAAGCAATAAAGAAAAAAAAAAGGAAGCTTGGTGTTGCACTAGGCTTTATCTGAGAAATAAGAAGTAGCATAAGCAGTGTGAATAGAACAATGTGAGAAGATGGTATGGTTCCATACTAGGTTGGATTACTTGCTGTGTCATGTTCTGCGCTATATGTACATATGGTTTCTGGTCAGAAACAAATTCTGTATGATGTAAACCTGTTTCCATGCTCAGATACGTGCTTGGATGATTACTGTCTCACATGCTAATGAAAATTAATACCAAAATTAATACCGCCAGAGCCTCTGAAATTTGGTTTTCATATGGAGTAACAAAATTTGTTTGGTTCTGGTTGAGTACTGCTTTGCACATGTCAAATTGCCTCTGCTTATTTTCTTGGTTACTTTGTCTCTTATATAATGACATTTAGGGTAGCTTCTTGTCATTTATTCTAGTTCTGGCTTTTATGTTTTCTTCCTGTGGCAGGAGTTGCTGGGGGTGCTGCTTCTGGTAAGACTACTGTTTGTGATATGATTATTCAGCAGCTTCATGATCAACGTGTTGTACTGGTTAACCAGGTAAGGTTTCTCCTGATACCAAAGTTTTAGATTTCTTAATTACTAACCACAGTTCCCATGTGTTGGACTTTTCTTTCAGATTTATGTACAAGTCAATATTTGTTCAGGGGTGTTTTGTCAATCACTTAGTGCTTAAGATAGTCAGAGACTTAAGTGAATTGTTGCCTCTTCTCCATTTTCCATTAACTAAACTAGATATTTTAAACAACTTTGTTTGTGTAGAACCAATGAAATGTATAATATTGGCAGTGTTGATATTAAAAAATCAAATTAAGCTGAATATGAACAATTTAACCCTTAGATATATATTTCATTTGTGGTTCTTTGTTCATACATGTTTACCTTGTGTTTTAAATTCTTTTTAATAAAGAAAATATGTTTGTTTGGCTGTTTAACTTTTGGCTTGTTTTCTGATCTTGTCTTATTTTTATAGTCCGAGGAGTATAAATCTTGGTCTTTGTGAAACTTAGTATAACCTTTGACCACCTTTTGAAGTTCTTTATTTTTTTCTGTTTTTATCAGATATTATACTTTGCATGTGACATCGTGCACGAGATGGGCATGTTTTTTTGTTTAATAAAAACTTTTATATTAATAATGTGGCAGGATTCCTTTTATCACAACCTGTCAGAAGAGGAACTTACTCGGGTTCATGAATACAACTTTGACCATCCTGGTGAGAGCATTTCTGTAACATAAATATGGCCTTATTAGGAGACAATGATCTGTGCTGAATTTTCTTATAGACGCTGGAATTTTAGATCAATGGTTGATGCAAGAGCAGAAGCATTGTGCATGTCTTGACTCATGCAATCATCTTATTACTTTGTTGTATTGTTGTATCATTTCCTGAAACACGAAACATTATGATATATATGTTGCAATTCATATAAGTTGGTTCAATGGCAAAAGATAGGCAAATCAAACTTTACTAGATTTTAACAGTAGAAAATGTAACCGAGTCCTCTTCTATACATACTGTTTTCGTTCCTAAGCTTCTGCTTAATTAGACATATCTTTACCTGATATTACTTTTACTGTCAGATGCATTCAACACTGAGCAGCTATTACAGTCTATGGAGAAGTTGAGGCATGGAAAAGCAGTAGATGTTCCGAACTACGATTTCAAGAGCTATAAAAACAATGTCTTTCCAGCAAGAAGGGTATATATTTATTGTGGTCCAAAAAAAGCCATTTGACATGTAATTGCCAATGTTTTCTGCAAATTTCTTGCAGATATCATGGATATGGGTAAATAAAATGTTTGGTTTTCTGTTCTTTCCCTTGAAGAGTTGATGCACCTCTTCCATACAACTGCTTCAATTCTCTCATAATTAATTGTATACCTCTTTCTTGCATATCTTTAACAATTATTTAGGGAGGTCTTTGTCTTTAGGCTATGTAGTGCAGAGCTGTTATAAAATGTACTTTCACCTCATAATTTCTGCTTCTGTATTTTATGCATCCGTAACCCTGATTGCTGTGTATCATCTGCAGGTTAATCCTTCAGATGTTATTATTCTGGAAGGCATACTTGCTTTCCATGATCCTCGTGTCCGAGAGTTGATGAACATGAAGATATTTGTTGATACAGGTTGTTTGTTTTTCCATCTCCATAACTAGATGTTGATTTTAAGATATTATAGTTACTAGTGGGAGTAAATTTTTACATGTACATGTAAACTTTAGAAAATGGAGTGGTACTGGATCTTGTTAAAGGCGTTTTCAGTACCAAGTTTAAAGCAGTTAATAGATTGGTTTACAGAAAGCTACATATGGAGCTTTGGCATAGCTCCTAAAAGATGGCATATTGTTCGGCGGGATGATTTACTGTTTTTACATATGTAGGATTCTGTGTATTAGGAAGTTGAACTAACTTGATAGTTTCAGTGATGAGCTCTATTCAACTTGCGTTTGATTCCTGAGACTTACATCGTTCAGTACCTGAAGTAATACAAAAGAATTTACTTGGTACCTAAAACAAAAGTGCTAAACTGCATGGGCTTCCCTTTGGTTTCTACAGATATTTTGCATTTCAAATTAATGAAACAATTTCTGCTGATGTTTCATCAAAAGACCACTGTAAATTTTAGGAATGGATTTTATGTCGCTTCATGGTGTTACTAAGTTGGGCTATCACTTCACATTGTAAAATTTTCAGTGCAGATGCTGATGTACGTCTGGCAAGGAGAATAAGGCGTGATACTGTTGACAAGAGTAGAGATATAGCTACAGTACTTGATCAGGTTAGAACTTTCAAGTCTATTTATTGCATTAGAATGAATTTTAATCTTGAACAGTGATGATATATTTTGTTGATATTTTATTGATTTTAGGCATGCTGCTTTATCATATTTGTTGGAAATAGTCGGGAGCTCACTTCTTGAATTTATGGCTATTTGGGTAGAGAAAGCCATTTAGCATCCTAAGAACCATACCTATTTAAATAGGTTGCGTGGATAAGTTCTAAAATTTAATTTGGATTTTCTTATCTAATTTGTCCTGTCCTTCAGTTCATGTCAAGATGTTTATACTCTAGGAGGTTAAAAGGTTCCAATCTATTCTGTAAATACTATTCAACTTTTCATATTTTTGCATAATTGTCAATTCTTCACAGGAAAAAAAAAGGTTTTCCCTCCTCTTCTGCATTCAAGCTAATATTGATTTTAAAAGTGGACTTTGACTCATGTAAGGTTTTGAAATATCCTTTATAAATGTTAATACTCGGTTAATTTGGATGCAGTACTCAAAGTTTGTGAAGCCTGCTTTTGATGACTTTATACTTCCAACAAAAAAGTATGCGGATATCATTATTCCTCGTGGAGGAGATAATCATGTAGCTGTTGATTTAATTGTGCAACATATTCGCACGAAACTTGGCCAGCATGACCTTTGTAAGATATACCCTAATTTGTATGTCATTCATTCAACATTTCAGGTATCACCTCTTTCTTAGCCTCTAACTTACTATTACTGATATAATTTATGTTTATCATATATTTATGTTATACATTTTTTCTTGTTATTTTTGGGTTTTAATATTTGCTGCTGGTCTCATGCAGATTCGGGGTATGCATACCCTTATACGTGATTCTCAAACAACAAAACATGACTTTGTCTTTTATGCTGACCGGTTGATTCGTTTGGTGGGCATATACTACTTTGTTTTGGTGGATTTGCTTCATGCTTTCTTTACTCAGTAATAGATGCAACAAATTTTTTCCTTTAGTTTGTTTATTCATCAAGCCTAGTGCAACTTTTCCAGGTTGTTGAACATGGACTGGGGCATTTACCATTTACAGAAAAGCAAGTGATTACTCCAACTGGTTAGCATATGTTATTCAATGTTGCATTGGTGATATTCCTTTTTTTTTTATTTGGTATAGAATATCCAAAATCATCTTCTTCTTTTTTTATGCTTACATGTGATTTTCATCTTTTCTTGTAAAATAAGAAAGGTTTCTTGATCCTGCAAGATATTAATAAATTTTAGCTCCATTTTTCTCAACTTGGTTTTAGCTTAAGGTGTTGAAAATGGCAATACCAAGGTCTGAGATAATAATAAATTGTTACTGTACCTTTTTTGGTATGTAGAGGCTGTAGTCATCATTGTTGCTTTTTTACAAAATTCTCTTCTTGTTGTGAATGCAGGATCTGTATATACTGGTGTAGATTTCTGTAAGAGGCTATGTGGTGTCTCTGTTATCAGGAGGTACATGTCTAGTCTTAAATCTTGAAGTTATTGTATTCAGGTTTTGTACTACTTACATTGAAAATCTACATGGATTTAAAGTAGTGAGTAAAATTTGTCTCCTTATCTGAATGGGTGATCCTGTACAGTTTATATGGTAGAGTGAGGGCTTGCTAAGTTTAATTTTTCCTTGTTTGAAGAAATGCTGAGAATACTAATACATATTATTTTTTAGAAAAAATCTTGTTGGAGCATGCTGAGGTCCATGTACGTTCTAAGTTGGAAAGACAAGGAATTATTATTATATGTACTTATCCTTCTCATTGGTCATATATCATTATGGTGTCAATGACATTGATGTAACAAAAAAGTGTTGTGGAAATGATATACCAATGGTGGCGGTTGTACAAGGGTAAAGCAAGGTTTAACTGTTATTAACTATTTCATAAGTGAAGTGTTAACTCTCAGCTTCTTGCTCCTTTACTACGGATATAATTATACCTACTTTGCCATTAACTTCTTGTTTGTGGTATGAGCTCCTTTCCTTTCCTTTTTTGTTTTTCCTGATTTTGGTTTGTCTTGTTTCCCTTTTCATATGATACTCAACAACTTGTTGATACTCCTTTTAAATGGATGCAAGTGGTGAGAGTATGGAGAATGCTTTACGAGCATGTTGTAAAGGTATCAAGATAGGGAAGATTCTTATTCATAGGGAAGGTGACAATGGTCAACAGGTATGCAAAGTTCCTTCCCTCTTTTCTTTGTGTCTCTGTGTCTGTATTAAGTTCTGAACTTCTATTGGTGTAATGTTTTTGCAGCTAATCTATGAGAAATTACCACAAGACATCTCAGAGAGGCATGTATTACTATTGGATCCTATTCTAGGGACAGGTTAGTCTATTTTCAGGGTGGAAAATCTGAATTTTGTTATTTTACTTGATTTACATTTTTCACTTTACATCACCTTCATTGATGCTTTTGATTTAGTACTCATTATAGCCAGTGTATTTGCATTTGCAAGTTCTTACTCTGATATAGGGTAAAAGCCGATAGACCGGCTAGGATTAAACTAATATAAATGTCATTCTTTTTACGATTAATCTTTATAGGTAACTCGGCTGTTCATGCTATTTCTTTACTTATAAGCAAGGGTGTGCCAGAGTCCAACATTATATTTCTCAATCTCATATCTGTAAGTAAAATTAAATTCTTCAGTCTTTTTTTAATTACTGTCTCATTCATTGTTTCCTTTTGGAATTCCCCTTTCTGATGACTTCATTTGGAGATATTCTCATCCACGCTACAATTTTTCTCTGAATTTCACCAGGCACCTCAGGGTGTGCATGTGGTTTGTAAACGTTTCCCGAGAATAAAGATAGTGACTTCCGAGATTGATATTGGTTTGAATGAAGATTTCCGTGTCGTTCCTGGCATGGGCGAGTTTGGAGACCGGTATTTTGGTACGGATGATGATGACCAACAAATGTCAACCCCCCCTTTTTCCTCCAACACAACAGTTTAACTAGCCTGCCAGTCATTTCTCAGATCATCATCCGCAGAAGTTTGAGAATCGACATTTAACTTTGTTGTGTGGGCATCGTGTTTTCTTTTTTCAACAATTTTGATTTCGTCGAACCTAGAGTTTCATTTTTGGATATCCGTTTTTTCTTTTTTATTCTTTTTGAAACATTGAGTTACAATGGGGGGTGTTTGATTACATATATTTCAAATTCATAAATACTATAATCTACCAGGGGTTCAAATACCAACACTCATTAGCTAGTGGGAACCATCTTGTTACATTGTTTTTAGCCTTTGTTATACTGCTACTCAACCCCCATATAGAAATTGCTTTGCATTCGCCTGGCTTATAAGAGGAGGGACACAACAACATCAAACTGCTTGACAAGCCTCTCTATGATATATGTATTTATGAACCAAAGCATTTATAAAATTCCATGCTACAGTTTTGAACCCCGGATCATTTTTCGCTTATTCGTTTATTATTTTCAACATTTTTCTTCTCCGTTGATCGAGTTCGCCTATCTGGGCATGTATTGATTCTTATATATAATGCTTGAACAATAAGTTAGTAGAAAAAACTTGTGGCTGAGATGCTGAAATCAGTAGCATCCATAAATTGCCTTTTTGTATGTTATGTAACTGACTTGAGGGATGAGCTGAGCTTTTCCACACAATATTTTCAGGTTTATGTGAGCAGGATAATAATTATAATAGTTATATATCTTAAGTGGATGGAGGCCACTTGGCAAAGAGAGTGATCACTCATTGCTTTATCCGAGGATGATAACCTTCGTTGGGCTAATTTTTTGACACGTGTTGATGCATAGGATGGCTTGGATTTTGTTAGTATATTCCATACTAGTTGATCTATATAGAGTGGTGCATGTGTAGTTTGTTTTACATTTTCGTCCTCTACCTAATTATCCCTCTATTCAACTCCATCAACTTAAGCTTTAACCATGTCTGCCTTTGTGGGAAAGTATGCAGGTACTTTTTCTCTCTTATCTCTTTCTGTCAGCTTTAGAGAACTTTCAAAAGATCATTCTCATTCAAGTCTGGTCTTTCATGCATGTTTTATATGGACTGGCTATATATTTAATTCATGAAATAACAAGAAGCCGTGTTCTAACAGAAGTAAACTTCCGTCGAGTAAGTCTTCAGTAGGATTGATGCATGTGCGTACATTCAACACGTTGCATATGTAGGTCCTCTTTATAGGAGGGAATTTGTTAAATTGTTAAATAAAAAGGAAACGAATAGCAGGATACATAATGAGATGATTCTTAGGCTTAGATAAATTTGAGAATCTATGACTTAGTGTATCCGTTTGCCTAATAGGAAACTACAAATGATAATAAGATTCAATCGTCTTCTTTGGTAATATCAAATAAGGCAATGCATTAACAAGTCCAATACTGTGACCTGAACTTCAGTACAAGGGTAACCATATCAGTTTTGACTTTCCAGATGAACTTATCAAGAATGCCAAGTACATTGCCACTCCAGGCAAGGGTATTCTGGCTGCAGATGAGAGCACAGGCACCATTGGGAAGCGCATGGCGAGCATCAATGTCGAGAACATCGAATCCAATCGCCAGGCCCTCCGTGAACTCCTGTTCACCTCTCCAAACGCCCTCTCTTTCCTCTCAGGAGTCATCCTGTTTGAAGAAACTCTTTACCAGAAAACCTCAGATGGGAAACCCTTTGTTGAAGTCCTCCAGGAGAACAATGTAATTCCAGGCATCAAAGTTGATAAGGGCACTGTTGAATTAGCTGGAACAAATGGTGAGACCACAACTCAAGGGTTTGATTCTTTGGGAGCTCGGTGCCAGCAATACTACAAAGCTGGTGCAAGGTTTGCCAAGTGGCGTGCAGTGCTGAAGATTGGGCCCACTGAACCATCCGAATTGTCAATTCAACAAAATGCGCAGGGCTTGGCTCGTTATGCTATTATTTGCCAGGAAAACGGATTGGTCCCTATTGTTGAGCCTGAGATTTTAACTGATGGAAGCCATGACATCAAAAAATGTGCTGCTGCAACTGAAACTGTTCTTGCAGCTGTTTATAAGGCTCTGAATGACCACCATGTCCTTCTTGAAGGCACTCTCCTGAAACCTAACATGGTCACTCCAGGCTCTGACAGCCCAAAGGTAACATTTACTTCTTCAAATATTCTTATGGTTTCACTCTGTACCATAAGAAAGTACGGACCTCTTAACATTATGTTGTTTCTCAGGTGCCACCAGAGGTGATAGCAGAGTACACAGTGACAGCACTTCGCCGTACAGTCCCACCGGCGGTGCCGGGGATCGTGTTTTTGTCAGGTGGCCAAAGTGAAGAACAGGCAACAGTGAATCTAAACGCAATGAACAAGCTAGAAGTGTTGAAGCCATGGACACTTTCATTCTCGTTTGGGCGAGCATTGCAGCAAAGCACACTCAAGATATGGGCTGGAAAGAAGGAGAGTGTGGGCAAAGCTCAAGAGGCATTCTTGGCAAGGTGCCAGGCCAATTCTGAAGCCACTCTTGGGAAATATACTGGTGGCACTGCAGGTGGATTGGCCTCTGAGAGTCTGTATGTGAAGGGTTACAAATACTAGAGGCCTTTCTCTCTCTCTATACACATATATATGTGACAATGTTTTATGTTGAATGTAACTTGTATTTAATTTTGAGTAAAAGACATATACCCACCCAAGGTTTGGTGAATCAGCAAGTTCCCACCCGTGGTTTCATAAATTGCAAATTTCCACCCTTAAATTAATATAATCTCATTTTTTTTAACAGTGGAAGGATAGATTGGTCATTTACTTTAATTTGAAATTAAAATTTTCAACTCCTAGGGAAAAGTAGGGAAACTTGCACAGGCCGATTTATCTCTTTCCCGTTCTCTTTTCTTTTCTTCCTTCTTGTTGACTTTTTCTCTCTTCCCTTCCCTTCCCTTTTCTTCTCTTCTTATCTTTTCTATCTCTCTGGCAGTGGCTACTGCTAGACAGATCTAGCCAGCACGTGAGACCCTTGCGTTGGCCGAAGGTGCGGCGCAAGAGCCACATGCCGACTTGATCTATCCGGCCGACTTGATCTATCCGGCCGAGAAGCTTCATTTGCCGACCAAACTGAGTCAAAGCCGAGTTGACCGAGAGAAGACTTGATTGTTTGATTGCTTTTTTGATATGATTTTTCTTGAT
>WYDK02118157.1:13011944-13030448 GCA_009867345.2 Toxicodendron radicans
TTTAGGTACCAATCCATTGAATGACCCCAAAAGTCAATAATTAATTGTAATTTCCATACCTATAACTTCATGTCATAATTTTTCTTTGATAAGGTCAATAATCAATTTAAAATAATTACCATAAGACTCTATTTTGTTTTTTTAACCACCAACCCACAATTAATAAATAATTTAATTATTTAAAATATTAATTAAATTTTCATTTGTTAGCTTAAAGAATTGGGTGCAAGCAAATCCAAGAGTGAGTTAAAGGAAAAGCACAAAAAGAAAAGAAATATCATGTTTGATTCATTAATTAAAGAAAGAAACAATCAAACCCACAAGCCATAAAGGGATAGATTCTTTGCTTCCAAGCACCAAAAACACAAGAACAAAACACAGAGAAAACATTTTCTCTCTTCCAAGTTCCAAGCAATACCATAAACCCTTTGATTAATGGGAAACAAACAAACCAAAATCTCCATTAAATTAAATAAATTTCTTATATAAAATCTCCTGTTCAAGTGTAGTGTATGTAAGCCAACAACCCTTCACCAAATCTCTTTATCTCACTTGTCCGTCTCACTTTCTTTCTATCTTTTCATCTCTCCCTCTGTTAAACAAACCCATCATTCTTCAGCTTCAATGGCGTAAAGCAACACCAAAACCCTTATCCTTGCGTGCGCGAAAACAACAAACAAACAACACATTCTAAACACAATCCTGTTTATATTTTTGTGTTGTGGGATCGTTTTGGGAGGAAGTAAATAGTGGGAAGAGTTGTGTTGTTTGGTGAGTTTTTCGTTGTGTATTTATGTTTATGAAGAAAGAAAATTTTATAGAAAGTAAACCTGGGAAAAGCCGGAGAGTATTTTCTGGAAGGAATATTTGATTGCATCCATGAGATCACGACGGCTCTGGCGTTCGCTAGGATGAGCGAGTCTGCATATAAGGTGGAAACCACGTCGCGTCTTGCTCAATGGCGGATAGAAAACTTGGCTTCTTGTACTTACCGCAAGTCCGATCCTTTCAAGATCGGCAAGTGGAACTGGTGAGTGTTCTTAACTCCTCTGTTTTGCCCTGTTTTTGTAAATTTTCAATCTTTTTATTTTGTTTTGAATATTTTGTTCTGTTTTTGGTGAATTTAAGGTATCTAACAGTGGAGAAGAACAAGATGTTGTTAGTGAAATTGTATCCTGAGACATCAAATTTAACTAGAGATAATCCCCCAATTGCTTCTTTCATTATTCGAGTGGTTTGTTCTGTTGGAGATCGCAAGTCTTTGACTCATCCAGGTAAAATTATTGATCAAACTAAAGCTCAATGCTTTGTTATTCATTAATAATGTACTTATTTGATAGATTGTTCATTCAATTCTTTCATCTTTCTTCTGCAGAGATTACAGACAAGAAGCTCAAGAGCAACGACGATTTTGTTTGGGCAATTGAGGTTCCCTTGACTGGAAAAGTAATCATTGACGTCGAATTTCTTGATTTGAAGATTGTCCCTCCAGAAGTATGCATCTTTTATAGTTAGTACTGAAATATATTTAACTAGAATGATGCTGTTACTGGCGTACCTGGGTTGATTTTTATGGTGAATTGTGTAAAATATGCAGGGTGGACAGCCTTGCTCTATTTGGGCTGAAGGATTCTCTGGAAAACGATCAAATGCGACTGCTCTTGCATCTCTTGGTCGAATGTTGAGGGAGAATATCCACACGGACATCATTATTAATGCTTCTGATGGAAGTGTTGGAGCTCATCGCGCGGTTCTTGCTGCGCGATCGCCTGTTTTTCGCAGCATGTTTTCACATGATCTGAAAGAGAAAGAGCTCTCAACTATTAACATTTCCGACATGTCGATTGAAGCGTGTCAAGCTTTTCTCAGTTATATTTATGGGAGTATCGAACATGAGGACTTTCTCACCCATCGATTGGCGCTGCTTCGCGCAGCTGATAAGTATGACATCTCCGACTTGAAAGAGGCTTGTCATGACAGTCTTTTGGAAGACATTGACGCAAAGAATGTGCTTGAGAGACTGCAAAATGCATCTCTATATGAATTGCCGAAACTGAAGAGCAGCTGCATGCGGTATCTTGTGAAGTTTGGCAAGATATTTGACATTCGAGACGAATTCAATGCCTTTTTGCAGTGTGCAGATAGGGAGCTTATAGCTGAAGTCTTTCATGAAGTTCTGAGTGCCTGGAAAGGTTTCTGAAATTCATCTCACAAATGAAACAGAGAAACAACTCTGTGTGTTTGCAATTACATATCCAATTATGTCCATGAAATGGGTTTGATAAATTTAGTGTGCAGGATTTGTTGGCAAGAAGATGATTCTTTGTTCAGATGGAATTTGTTAATGTACAGAAATATATTGGCTTTCATGGCATAGACTGTAGTATTCTTGAAACAAAGGAATGCATATTCATGAATTGTAATGATGTAACTTAATTGGAATGGATTTGATTTGAAATATAGTGCTTCACTATTAGTGGAGCTTATAGTTAAAAGCCATATTGCTGGTGCCAATTCTGAATTCATCATTATATGCAATTATCCATTCAACTAATTGAGAAATCAAGATGTGTTGATTGAAGTGACTGACTGATTTGAGGCGTTTGATATTGAAGCAGATACCAAGAGGATTTAACAAATGGGAAAAGAAAGGAGAGTACATCTAAATGTTTATGCAACAGCAATCACACTTCATACTGATTCATCTTGAAAAGGACTGCATTTCAAAAGGCTGCTTTTCCAGCGTAGCTAAAGGAGTCAAAACATATTGGTACCTCTTGACGGTCGCTATATCATGATCCAACATTATCAATTTCAAAATGGCTATCAGGGATCTAAAAATTTCTGAAAGACCAGGAAGGAGACACAAGAAGAGGCAATTAAACTTATATAAAGCAAAACCAGTTTTCACCAGTGTTTGGCTTTCCAAAGATGACTCAATGTGAAATTGCTTTATTAATTTATGGGAAAAGGCTCTTGTCAATAACAATTGCAGAATGTGCGAAATACAAGACAGTAAAGCTCTGAAGGAAACTCCCTTATTATCAAATACAAAATGGAACAGATCACAGATCATAAAAACTCAGCATGAGCAACCATGCAACATGTATAAAGCTACTTGTGTACAAAGAAAAATGAACTCACCTTTATGAGGAAATTTCTGTAATTCTTGAATTGTTGCAGCTCAAATCTCATTTTGGTGAACGAAATGAGTATATGGAAGATTGAGGGAAGAGGAAGTTGCCTGTTGGAATAAGAATACGGAGGGAATATTATTAGAATCTTATAAATATTACTCTTAAAGACTTCTTCTTTGTCCTTTTGGACTCAAAAGTTCTTAGCCCCCAATTAAGCCCCAAATGTATTTAACTATTCAACCAATCCAAGCCCATGTTCAAACTTATGGCTGGCAACCGGTCAGGCTGCTCTCCAGAAATGAAACGACAGTTCCGGTACTCGGCTTGATCCCCCGGTTATTAAAATTATCAAAATCAATTCAGCAACGGCTTCCCAATCGACTTGGTGATTCAAAACCTCAATGTTTTGTAGAATTAATGGCCTTCTTCTTTGCAATCGATCAGACTTTTAATGCTCGCAGGGTTGCTCGTAGGGAAAATACAATTTATGTTGCTACTCCTGAATTCACCACAGCACATGACTTCGGAAGCCATGGCAGAATAACACACTATCAATAGCTGGTGGTAACTTTGTTCCAAATGTTAGTTATAATGGGAATGGCAATGGAGTAGCGAAAGGCGGATCACCTAAAGCTCGTCTTGCTGCTTATTATAAGGTAGGCTGATTTTGGCGAACAGTAAAAACCTTTCGAACATTGTTCGTGCCTCACCTCAGATGCTTCCATATTCGAATATCAATTTCACAGATGCCTATCATCATGTAAGGAGTCCCATTGTTGTAAACAAAGCCTAAAGTGGATGTATATCTTCATAGGCTTCTCATGTCCAATTTGAAAGAGGAACGCCAGGAGAGTGTTCAATAAGCCAAACCAATATCAGCTGCAACCAGCTGAAGTTAGAGCTTCAGCAACCATAAAATCGAATGAACATCAGCCATGAATAAATTCAGCTAACAAAGCTTTGGCAGGCGAAACATAAAGTCAATCAAAAATTTATCTAATGATAGCGATTTATGCATTATAAGTTACAACCGTATGCAAAATCTATAAATAGGGTTCTAGACCTCTCATTGTAAAGATGCTCCTAGAGCTCAATTAGAAAGGAGAAAATTAAGAGTTCTCATCACTATAAGATACAACAACAAGCTCCTAATGCAAAACCTCATCTCTACTGGTAAATAATAGCGAAATGTACATCAAACTGTGTTGAGAACCAACCTTTAATATTGAACACAATAATGTTATGTGCATTTCCAAATGACCCTGTAAAAGGATAAGAATTGAATTAGCAGAAGTCCTCATTTTTCCAATATATGTATGAAGGTGGGGTGGTAAAAATAATTTCCTCTAGCTGTTATAATAGCTGTTATTGTTTATCTTTCCTCTAACTGATTTTAAAAAAAAAATAGTCAAAATAGCCAATATGGTTACAACATTTACCTAATATATAGAGAAAACAACACTCATATTTAAATGGAATTGAGAATTTTATATTACAGCTCTAAATTTACTCAAGTCCGCACATTGCTCTGGAAAGGAAACATCTGTTATCAAACGGAAAGAAAGTTTTGCCTGCAAAAATAGACAAAACAAGAACTATAAAATTAAGCAAGGGAAAAACAATACATTCTGCAGAAGTGAAGTTTCAAAGGGAAAGCAATGAGGATTTCTGCTTTCTCTTATTTGTTACTATTCATCTCTCTTTCCCATACACCAACTTTTGCAGAATTAAAGGCAAGCTTTTACATATTCTTTTGGTTTTTCAGCTTCAAGTTTCATTTTGTTTCTATTAAATTCTTCATTGTAATCTCATTGCAATAAATATACTTACATGTTTGTTTGATTAATCTCTTTTTACTTCCATTTTTTTTTCTGCACATGCAGTCTTATATAGTGTATTTAGGAACACATCCGCTCTATTTAAACGCTTCGCTTGTTGATCACGATCATGCAGTACAATACCATTATGAGCTGTTAGGATCATGCTTAGGAAGGTAAAGGATTAATTTGGAACAATTTTTCTTCTTTTGATATACCATAGATTCCATAACCTTAATTCATATTTTTAATTTTATTTTCATGAGCAGTATTAAGAAGGCAAAGAGCTCAATGTTTTACTCCTATAACCGGTTTATCAATGGCTTTGCCTGCGTCCTTGATGACGACGATGTACCCAAAGTTCAAAGTAAGAAGATTACTTTAAAACATTGAGCTTTTGAACTAAGTTATACATGACATGATTTTTTTTTATTTGGCGCAGATCACCCAAAAGTCATATCAGTTTTCAAGAATCATGGAAGAAAATTGCAAACCACGCATTCCTGGAATTTTCTTGGATTAGAGAAAGATAATGACAACATTCCTTCAAATTCAATATGGAAGAAGACAAATTTTGGTGACGATGTAATTATAGGAAACATTGACTCAGGTAGAACCCTTTTGGATCAACGTTTTGGTTTTACATCCCAAGTTTTGATTGATTTATAATGAATTCTTGTTTTGGTATATCCTCTTTTTTCATGGCACAATTAAAGGTGTTTGGCCGGAATCGAAGAGTTTTGCTGATGAAGACATGGGTCCAGTGCCAGAAAGGTGGCAAGGGACCTGTAATAACAAAGATGAAGTTAAATGTAACAGGTACTTTTTTTTGTTTTGTCTTTTCTTATTTCTATCTCTACTGTTGCCATCTTTCTCCAACAAAATTTCACCAAAATGCATTAAGGATTCTTCACATATGTCTCATAAATGCAGGAAGCTAATAGGAGTAAGGTACTTCAACAAAGGTTATCTTAAATATGCTCGTAGGGTTGCTCGTAGGCAAAATTCAACTTATATTGTAACTCCCAAGATGATGACAGCACGTGACTTCAATGGCCATGGCACACACACCCTATCAATAGCGGGTGGAAATTTAGTTCCTAATGTTAATGTATTTGGTAATGGCAACGGAACAGCAAAAGGTGGATCACCTAAAGCTCATGTTGCTTCCTATAAAGTATGCTGGGAGCCAATCGATAACCGACAATGCTTCGATGCAGACATCATGGCTGCCATTGAAGCTGCAATTAGTGATGGTGTTGATGTCCTTTCCATGTCAATAGGTGGAGGACCAGAAGAATATTTTGATGATGGGGTTGCAATTGGTTCCTTCCATGCTGTTAAACAAGGCATTAGTGTGGTTGTCTCCGGTGGCAACCAAGGACCAATGCCAGGATCCGTAGGAAATACTGCACCCTGGTTGTTTACAATTGGCGCCAGCACAACGGATAGGGAATTTGTAAATTATGTTACACTTGGCAACAAGAAGATCTTCAAGGTATTCTTTCCTTAAATTATATACCTTATGCAATTATAAGAGGTGAATACATTAGATTCATTTCATTTTAATTCCACTTAATTATTCAGGGAGTAAGCCTATCAGATAAAGGCCTGGAATCAGAAAAGTTTTATCCAATGATTACTGGAGAAGATGCCAGGGCCAATGATGGACCAGTTACTAATGCGTAAGCAAATCTTGTCATCATCTCCGAATGCTAGAGTTTTCATTTGCAAGTGATTTGTTTCAGTAGCTCTAATTTATTGTCCTCACAATCTTGCTATGTGTTTGACTCGTGCAGTAGCGCATGTCAGCCTGGAACCCTTGATCCGAAAAAGGTTAAAGGGAAAATCTTGGTGTGCCTTTGGCTCGGAAGTAAACAACTCGAAACCGGACAATATGCTGATGAATTAGGGGCTGCTGGGATGATTTTGGCTAACCACAAAAAACTTCCCAATATTGCTTTTACCAACATGCACATACTTCCAACTTCCCATATCAATTCCAAAGATGGTGAAGCTGTTTTGGACTACATTCACTCTACCAAGTATTTATCTTAATCTTTCAGTTACTCGGTTATCCTTAAAATTACCAATTTTAATTGCTAGCAACTCATGTATCATGTTTATGCATGTATAACAGGGATCCAGTTGCACACATAAGTAATGTAAAGACCGAATTTAATACAAAGGCAGCTCCAGCAATCGCTGGATTTTCAGCTAGGGGACCCAATATGATTGATCCAACTATCCTTAAGGTTAATTTAGAAAGGATTTTTCGACCCTCAACTCTTGTGTTACTTCATTTATTATTTATGACTTCCAACTTCTAATTTTAATATAAATCAATTTCCCATTTCAGCCTGATGTCATTGCACCTGGAGTCAATATAATTGCTGCTAACTCTGAAGCAACATCACCATCAAAATTAACCTCTGATAATCGAAGTATTCCTTATATCCCAATATCTGGCACTTCAATGGCATGCCCTCACGTTTCTGGTATTGTTGGCCTGATCAAAGCTGTTCATCGAGATTGGAGTCCAGCAGCTATCAGATCCGCAATCATGACAACCGGTGAGTTTTTCCAAAATCCGACTCAAGTTCCTCACAGCTAGAAGGCTAGAAAATTCTGTCTTCAATATCCTGCAAAAGAAAATCATTAATTTAAAAGTTCTATACATGTGAATCTATGCTTTCTTATTGTCCTACACTTTATTTTTTTTTTTTTGCAGCAAGGACAACGGATGCAAATTCTAATCCAATTGTATATGAAAACGACAACAGCGCCGCAAACCCATTTGCATATGGTGCAGGACATCTGAATCCAAACAGTGCATTGGATCCTGGCCTTGTTTATGACTTGAATGCTGGAAGTTACTTGAACTATATGTGCGCACGCGGTTACAACCAGAGCCTCCTTAGAGCATTTACAATCTCAGACAAGCCTTACTCGTGCCCCAAATCATTCGATGTCATGCACTTAAATTACCCTTCAATAGTACTTCCTTATCTCAATGGCTCAATTGAACTCACACGATATCTTAAGAATGTTGGATCACCAGGCACATATAAGGTGACTGTAAATGCACCTAGTGGTGTGTCAATTGTTGTTGAGCCTAGCAGCTTGAGTTTTGAAAAATATGGTGAAGAGAAGAAATTTGTAATCAGATTTAGTCCTCATAGTAGTGATAAGGGTTATCGTTTTGGAGAAATGATATGGTCAGATGGTATGCATAATGTAAGGAGTCCTATTCTAGTGAAGAATGGTAAATTGGAGAAGTAGACATTGGAGATGTATCTCCAATTTCTTTATTCTTATGAAGTAATTTTTGTACTCAAATTCTTTCTCTGTTTATTAATTGAGAAATTTGAACCCCACATTGTCCAAAACAATTTTAGATGTCACTATTAACCTTGCATACATTAACCCATTTTATGTCAATAAAAAACAAACAGAGATAAAGTGATACATAAACAATTTGATTTGCCAGGGAGCAAGTGTATGGACCAGGTCTATTAAGCCCGATACTCCATTAGTAAGCGAAGCAGATGCTTGGGCAAATAATGCAACACCTGGAGACGCGTAAGTAACTTTATGTATCATTATTTTGACAGGAAGAAGGTTAATGGGACATTCGTGGTTTGCCTTGATGAGATGCTCACTAACAGAGATGATAATGCCAATGAGGCTGATAGAGCAGGCGCTGTAGGGTTGATCATTTTGGTGAACAACAAAACAGCTAGGAACGATATTGATGATGGGGGTGATGATCAGTCAATCGTATATTCAAATAATTTCAGCCAGATCTCACTGCCCCTGGAGTGAATATTATCAGTGCTTACACTGAAGCAGATGAAGTAAGCATTGCAGGTGTTAGTCAGATTCCTCCTTATAAAATGGCATCTGGCACGTCATTGTCAACCCCTGTGGCTGCTGGTGTTGCTGGCCTTGTCAAAACTTTTCAACCAGACTGGAGTCCTGCTATTAGACCAGCGCTCATGACCACGGGTGCAGGACGTGTGAGACCATTTGCATACGGTGCAGGACATGTGAGACCAAACAGTGCAATGGATCCGGCTCTTGTTTATGACTTAACTCCTGAAGATTACATGAACTATTTATGTTACCGTGGCTAGAAGCAGAGCAATATTAACCGAATGGACATTCAACTGAGCCTTACACTTGTCCGGATAATTTGAGCATATGGAGTTTCAATGACCCTTCCATTGCCCTTCCAAATTCTGCTGACCAAGTCACCCATTAATCGAAAAGTTAAGAATATTGGTTCACCTGGTATATATAATGTGCGCGTCAAGAGGCCAGCTGGGCTCTCGGTTTCTGTTGAACCTACCACCTTGAACCTGAAATTTGATGTCAACAAAAACCTTAGGGTCTCGTTGTTATATTTACTAAATCTGAGGGGTTTTAGAGAAATTCCCACAATAAAATGCAATCTTAAACGACAGTGCTTTGAGCAATTAGCTGAATATAAAGAAGTAAAGATAATCCTAAACGCTGTCGTTTTTTTCAATCAGCTGAATAGATAGCTAAAACCCTAGTTTCTAACCCTTGAACCTCAAAAACCTCAGCTTTGCCCTCTCTACAGCAAGCCAACTCCTAGAGAAAGCAGATAACATCAAATCATTGTCCCAAAAATAAGGTACAACTGGCTAATTTTGTTTTTTATTCATCGTTTAATAGAATTAGATTGGTTTTGATCTCTGGTTGATTCATAATTTATTGGTGCCTGTCAAAAGCATTCATGTTCAAAGGTACAATTATTTTGTTTGTTTTTTGAAATTAGACTGAATCAATTGAATTTTAGTAATATCCCATGATGTTGTTTTGTTAAACTTGATGAGTAGGTATAATTTTGAGGATATGAATTGAAATTAGACAAATAGCTGGGAAAGTAATGGAGTTTTGTTTTAGTTTTTTTTTTCTTTTTTCTTTTTTCTTTCTGTAACTTGTGATTTTGATGTCTGTGTTGGATCTGTTTGATGATTGTTGATGAAGGATAGGCTCTTTAGATCAGGTTTTCTTAAAGAACAAACCCTTTCCTAAAGGAAACTTTTAGTATATATTTCATAGGTTCTGAAGTTCTCTTGTTACTGCAATCTTTTATATTCTTTTTCCTGAATTATTTTCTTAAATCTTTTTTTTTCAGGGAGATTCAGTGGATTTTATTATGCAGAACAACAAGGTCCCCACATCCATGGAGATTGAAGCAGTTCAACCAGAGTCAATGTCTGAATCAGGGCCATTACCGCCTAAGCCAAAGTTTGAGCCTTTGAAGGCTCATGAGATGTCTGACGGTCGAGTTCAGTTTCGGAAGGTTTCAGTTCCACCGCATAGGTATTCACCTCTTAAGAAGGCATGGATGGACATTTACTCTCCAGTTTATGAAGAGATGAAGATTGATATCCGTATGAATCTCAAAGGACGTAAGGTCGAATTGAAGACCAGACCAGACACGCCTGACATCAGTAATCTGCAGAAGTGTGCAGATTTTGTCCATGCTTTTATGCTCGGTTTTGATGTGATAGATGCCATTGCCCTTTTGCGGTTGGATGAACTCTATGTTGAATCTTTTGAGATCAAGGACGTAAAAACTCTTCGAGGTGAGCATTTGTCACGAGCCATAGGGCGATTGTCTGGTAAAGGTGGTAAAACCAAGTTTGCAATCGAGAATGCAACAAAGACAAGGATTGCGATTGCAGATACCAAAATTCATATCTTAGGTTCGTTTGCCAGTATTAAAATTGCAAGAGATTCTCTGTGCAGTCTTATTTTAGGATCTCCGGCAGGAAAGGTGTATTCAAAACTTAGATCTGTTACAGCTAGACTAGCAGAACGATTTTAACCCTTGTTAAGTTCCATTTCAAGAAAGTCATTTCAACATGTTTTATATTTTCCTATAAGATTGAATATGCTGAGTGTGGCTGTGGGATATGACAGTTCAACTTGGCATGAAGTTTTTGCTAGGAGGCTTGTGTAATCACAGTAGTTAGTTGGAAGAATTTTTCAACTGTGTATATGCAATTATGAAATACCAAAGTTGCTTAATATACAGTTAGCGGTACTTGTATTTCTTTATGTTGATAGAATTGCTCTGTGATAGCTTCCATCAAACTCAATAAATAATATCCATTATAATTTCTGCCTCTTCAGGTGCTACTTGATATTTTTCTGAAGAAATTATTGTGATCGAGACTATACATACCATATGAGATGTCAATTGACGAAGTCTTCTTATATTATTATATTATTATACAAACTCTTTCGTACAAATCGATTATATTGAAGCACGAAACCTAAACTGATATTGTTTATTCCTGTGCAACAATTAATGCAGAACCCCATCACTTTATATACTCAGCATGAAATGGGTTTCTTTTTCTTTTTCTTTTTCTTTTGGGAATTGGTTTGATTGTAATTGCACAAAAAGCATTGAGAAAGAGTAGATATTTGGAGAACAGTAGATAACCAAAACTGTCAAGAGATTAACACCAGTGAGTTCAACTTATCATTTGAATTGAAAGAATGTTAGGGGATATAAACAGTTCAAATAAAATGTGTCATTCCAATCACAATTTAAATTTTTAAAATGGGTAATTAAATTTTTTGAGAAACTGTAATCTGTAAATGACAATTCCATAATTATTCAGCCTCCAAATAGAAACCCAGCAGCTTGCTCTTCATTCCCATCAAAAAATTTGAGTGCTTGTATTACTGCTGCTCTTCCGAAACCTAGTTCAACAAGCTTTGCAACTTTGGCTTCAAAATCAGCTCCCTACAGTCAAATAATAATTTCAATCAAGAAAAATAGATAATAAAGATATTGAAGCTAAATCATATCAAATTTTACCATAAAACAATTGAACACCGCAGATTTACCTGTGTTGCATCACCAGGTGTGCCAGGAGTGACTCCTGTGACCAATGGAAGAAAAGATTTATCAGTTGTAAATTAAACACTTTGCACACTTAGAAATCACCGTAATAATGAAGCTTATGAATAAAAAACACCCAGCTATCGTTAGTGCAGAAGAGTACAAGTGCACATAAAGTTCAAAGTTCAAACCAATGAGTGTTTTGAGAATGCAGGTTTCAAGTAACAAGGCAAGCGATGATGAAACGATAGAAATTTCGAAAACTAACCAGAAGATTGGCCTCCTGCAGGTATACTATCTTTCTTATCTGTTGGTCCTGATGTCGCCTGGAGAATCACAAGTATTCAATGGCAAAATTAGAGAAGGCGAAGTGCTATTGCTACAATTAAATCACTGAACATGCAGAAACTTTGTTAAGTTATAAAGACCATTCTGAGAAAACAAAAATCAAGTACTATCCATAAATGCAATATTATCTGAACCAACTACCCATTTTTGAGACAAAATTTCAGATTATCAACAACACTCCAACGGTGGTATAGGACATTATCTATGAAAGAATATCCATTTATTTTCTCTCAAGTTCAACTTGGACTAATTTATAAAATAGAATCTGCATTCAAAAAATTTAGAAGAGTTCTATAAACCACAATATATCAAAAGCTCATTTGTTGAAATCATCATGCAATGCAGGGCGAGGGTATTAAGGAAAATCAGCTTTATCAAGAGTAGACTTACTGAAATTCCTGAGCTGGACGCTTGTTTGGAGTACTTCTCTTCATCTAGAAACCTAGTAGGAATGTCTTTCTCTGAAAAGCACATAATTTATTTCAAATTTTCATAAAAGTTTTAGCATTAAAGAAATCGATAATCTAATGAACCATAGAAAATCAGTTTAACCATATACATGGAAAATAATGTTCATCATTAGAAGTGACTAACTTAAAAAAGTTTACACCAGTAAAGTGATTTGAGGACCAACCTTGCAAAAATGGTACAGCTACCTCTCCTCCACCAACTCTTAAAACGTTGTCCTTCAAGTCAATCATACACTGCAGACAGTTCTTAGTTAAAAAACAAATTTAAGAAAATATTATCAAAGGAAGCACGAAAACGGACTGGTACATCAGATATTAGACTAAGAGATGATGCTACCTGGTGCTTTCGAAGCATATCTAGCCCGAAGAGGAATTCCATGTTGGGAGAATCCAGTACCACAAATGAACAGGGGTAGAATATATTTCCAATCTACAGGAATGAGAGAAGTAAAACATGTGTTCAACATAACATATGATATAGGTTAAAATTTCAAATTTCAACAATAAATTTGTCACCGAAATGTCAGAATACGACATCAATCAAAAAATAGCATGAAAATAATTCCTAAGTCCACTGCTCAGATGTGACTTATTTGATGGAAAGGAAAGAGAAAGCACATGTGAATAGGACTGGCTTCCGAGCCGAGCCGCTCGAGACTCGGCTCGGCTCGGAAAAAGCTCGAGTTCGACTCGGTTTAAATCGAGCAGAGCCGGCTCGAGCTCGGCTCGTTTACACCCTGACTCGACTCACTAGGCTCGCGAGCCGAGGGTGTATTTGATATTTTTGAAACAATAGAGGGTGCTATGTAATTTTTTAGTTTTAAAATTGACAAATACACCCCCAAAAAAGTAAAAAAAATAAAATCATTTCATTGAATTGGTGGGCTCGATGTGGTCATGTACTCATCTGGCAGACTTTTATGACAGACATTAAAGAGGGCAAATTTAATTGTTAGTTTTTGAAAGAACTTCTTTCCTCATTATTTCTCTCTTCTCCGAAAACTCGTCAGTCATCCCATCTCTTCTTGTTTTGTTTTTCTTTTTTCACCATTCTCCCGTTTTCTTCCTTCCTTACTTTTTTTTTCTCCTCTTTCTTTCTTTCTTTTTTATTTTCTTTCCCCTCATCTCTCTACAGATTTGAGATTGTAAATTTGTGAATTTTCCTTTGTGATTCTTGATAAGGGATTGGGCTTTAGGGGGGTTCTTCGAAGTGGGTTTGCGGTTTGAAGTTTGAACGTAGTGGATTGGTGGGGGTCGTTGGTGGTGGTGGTGGTGGAGAGTGAAGTTGAGGCAAACCTAGCTAACAACGTCGCTTTTGATGAGTTTGGGTTTGCGTTTGTGGGGTAGAGTGGATATGAGGTTGAAGGTTAAGTGATTGAAGAAGGAATTGAAATCGGTGTTGAGGTGACAATAATTTGGGGGTCGAATTTGAGGTGAAATCAGTGTTGAGGTTAAGTAAAGAAGGCAATTTTCTTTTTTAAAGTTTTTGCATTTCGAGCCCTTACTCGAGTTTGATCCGGCTTGGCTCGATTACTCGAGCTCAACTCGAATTCAAGTAAGGGCACTTGAGCTCGAGCTCGAGTCTGGATTTCCAGGCTCGACAAGCTTGACTCGAGCTCGAACTCGAGTGCTACAGTAATTGAGCCGAGCTCGATTAGTCGATTACTCGACTCGGCTCGGCTCGATTCCAGCCCTACATGTGAACGAATGGGGGGAAATGACGACTCAATCACATATAAGCAAGTTTGGCTCACATCCAAGCAAGGAAATTGCACACAAAAGAAAGTCAGAAACCCAACTGTCAAAAACTTCTCATGCATGTTTGGTCAACCATTGGTGAAATCACAGAAAATCATTGCTTGGTCAATCATTCAGAAATTTTATAATTATTAAGGAAATATTTTACTAAAATCACTATATGTAGCATTCAGTGGTTTCTTTAACGTCCACAGAAAGTAGATTTAATACCTTGATTGGGGCCACATGAATTCGACCAAGAATCTCAGACTGACCAACTCCAAGAGCCACACCTTTGTAACGTTGATCTAAAAGCCTTAGCAATCTGTAAAGGACCACATCAACAACATTATAACCACAGACCTTCCATGTTAAAATCGGTATCTAAATTTTCATCCTTAACTCAACCCATAACCATCTATCTCACAGTAGAGAATGCAACACATTGTATGCCTAAAAGGCCATGCATGAAAGACCAACCAATTATGTCAGCTCCTGTCTTATTATGCTGACCTTGTTATTTAACAAATAATAAATGTTATCCAGAAGCACATAATCTCTAAGTATAGCCTGGTTTAGTAGGAATCTAAATGTCCACAAGTTTATTCTTCACCATACAAAAATAAATCATATTAAGTATGAACTTGCATGGAAAAGCTATTGTTCAAAAACACCAGCATTGATATGTAAAGCAAATGATTAAAGATATATGACACATACCCACAGCGTTCTGCACAGCTTTTTGATATAATTGTTGACTGTGCACCGCTATCTACAAATGCCTGAGACAAAGAGAATCAAATACTGATACATTCTAAGTTTTAGCTTTCCCCTATTACACAAAAGATGCAAAATCTCATTTAATTGTATCAATGCTGGAAACAGATTACATTGAGATGTGAAGAAAGAAGCAAGAGAAGTCATATGACTAGATGAGTTGGATGATCTATGATACAAGAGAAGGTAACAAGTACACAACAGTATAAACTTTAGTATGCTATGTTGGACTTGGGTGAAAAAATAATATAAAGTAACATAGGCATTGGCCAAATGTTTTCTCTATCATCTCTACCTTCAAAGGGACACCATTAACCTCCATGTCAACGTACAACATAACCTGAAGAATTACACAAAACGAATTAAATGAAAACAAACAAACAAACAAATCATGGGTTACTAAGGTTGAAAAGCATACATACCACTCTTGCAAAAGCCTCAGGGTTATGTTCCAAGGCAGCTGCCCAGTTATCATCAATACCTTTCTGCAAAAGAATTAGAAATATGCAAAAGGTCACATAATCTATATATCGTGAGGGCAGCCCTAGTATAGCATATGGAAAGAGAAAAACAATATAATCGGCCAAAAAGTCTAAACTTAAAATTTTGATTCGATACAATTATACTGACCTGGCGAATGGAAGCTTCAATTTTCTTTTGTGCTTCAACATCAAAAGGATCCGCATGAAGAAGTTCCTAAAACAGAACAAGAAGGTCATAAAAAAAAACAGCTTCCCACTAAAAATTTACAGAAAATTCACAATGATCTACCCAAATTTTAGACTAAAAAATGTCTATTCAAATTAATAGGAACGAATAACCAGAATTGGTAGTATAATTTTCATGTTAAACTAATCCTTACCAGATATTTTCTCTAATTAGTTTATTGACACAAAGCCAGAATTATAACTAAAGTGGTTAAATGCAAAAAAAAAAAACTTTTAATGACTGGAACACAACTAATTAAAGTGACCAGTCACAAGCCTACTCACAAGCTCCTCATCTTGTTGACGTCGTAATACAGATCTTTGACGGTGTCTCTCTCTCAAAAGCTCCTGCAGTCTGTTGAGATCATTTCCAAGGACGACTTGTGCCAATTCAGGATCAGCCTGAAAGTTCAACACCAGTTCAATGCCAAAAACCCACAAATTGAGTCATCAATAACAGAACAGCAAATTGGTAAAAACAGTCTACCTGAAACAGTTGTGTCATCATATTAGAGTCATTTCGTACGTGCTGCTGGAAAGCTGCAGGGTTCACAGCAGAACCATCGGGGTTGAAACCCAAGTTATTGGCAGGGGCACTGAAAAATTAGAAATTTTTTCAGTTACCTAAAAAAGGAATGCAACAAATTTGATTGCAAATTGTGAATTAACTATGAGAACAACCAAGAAGCAAAAAATATCTATGGGCTATCTCAGCCTATCCCGTGATTCAAGGAAATGAGTCATTTGCAATCTGTTACGGAGAGGCTTTTTTTCGGTGTTTTTCAGGTTTGTTACAGAGAATTCAGACTAAATAATTTAGCAACACCAACTTTTAACATCCTTCTTCAATTTTTATCTGGAATGACTTAAATTAATATAGCTAAATAAACAGCTCAACATGAAAGACCATTGTATCTCTCATTCCTGGTAACCATAATAGACATCAAAAACAAATATCTCACCAAATCCAATTTCCTATCACTCCTTGTATCCACAATTGGTATTCATACTAGCAGCTTTCTAAAAAGATAGAGACATTCCAAAGATCAAAAACAATCTTAAATAAATAACAGAATTACAACATTATTCAAAGCAAAATCAACAATATATCAACAGACAACATACAGTCTGTCATTCAAATGACATAACAGTGATGTTAAAACCATCATCACTAATCTTTTATCAATTTTTTTTGGTTGTAAAGCCAAAAATCTAAATCAACATCCAAATCAACCTAGACTAAAAACCCTAACATAGTATGCATCATTACTAAAATCCCAGAAACATAAAAGCCACGAACATTGCAATGCAGTCAAACACCAATAACACTCATTAATACAAAAACAATATCCTCAACAAAAAGCAACATTTTTTAACATACCTAGATGTAGCATTAGAGACCATCATGACCAAATCCTCATCTTTAACACCCAATGCACTCAGTTTCTCAGCATTCCCCATTTCTTTCCCATTATACAGCAGCTGTTGTTGCCTAAGCGATACCCGGGTCTGCTCAAAACACACATATAAGTCAAAAATTCACAAAAATAAAAACCAAACAAAGATTCTTTTTCTTCATTATTGAAACAACCCACATCAAAAAGCAAACAAAAAGTTGAATCAAAAAGCCCCAACAACAAAAACAGTAGACCAACTCATTAGCCCGAAAGGAATTATTTTTCTTCATTACCCAAACAACCCATCATCAAAAAGTTGAAAACTTGAACGAAAAGAAAGCAACTTTACCTCAACTTCGAGCAGAGCTTTAACGTTTTCAACCTGTTACAGAAAAAAAAAATCCCCAGAAATAAAAAATCAAACTTTTGCCAAAATTCTATACAAACATGCCAAATAAGATTAGGGTTTAATTGAGGCTTCTTTACAGTTTCATGGGGATCAACATCTAAGGTAATGATCTGTTCATCTTCAGTCATTACAGTAATCTTCATCTTTCTGTTCTCTTTGTTTTGATTGGATCTCTTGATGTTTGTGTGGTTCAATTAAGCTTTTTGGGTTCCATACAGTGCTTTGGTTTCTCAGTTTGTTATCATAGTGTGTTGGGTTATTTTTGTTTTTGTTTTTTGTTTTTACTTTTTAACTGTTAAACTTGGACTTCGATCGAGTATTGGTTTTACTTCTTGAAGTAGAAGAAACTAAGGAAGGTGGTGAGATTCTCTGCAGTGGGAAACGCTGCAAGTTAGTACATTAATCAATTATGTGAAGACACGTGGCACGTCATAAAACATTAGATCGGGCTACTTTTATCAATTTAGATAAATAAGGTCAGCAAAGGGGTTACTTTTAATAAAAGCCCATCAAAGGTAGGGTTATTTTTTAAAATCAATCATTATTTTTTTCTAAAACCAATAAAAGGTTAGGGTTATTTTGTAAAACCAATCAAAGGGTATTATAATGTGGAATGTCCAAAAGTTTAGGGAACATATGTCAAATTTAGAATTGCTTTTACTATTATACCCCTTAAACGTTTAATCTTTGAACAACGATGATCCGCTAGGAAATTGATACTAACAAGTTGTAATCAGTCTAATTTAGGTTGTCTAACTTGTTTTTGTACACCTCACCTCAATCTTGGTTAAAAAGTAGCTCACGCTTAATAAA
>WYDK02118157.1:13039353-13054269 GCA_009867345.2 Toxicodendron radicans
CATTATCTCATGGACGTTACCCATCTAATGTTTGATAATGAAATATAACATTACTTATATATCTAATGTATATATATATTTATGGGTATTTGGACTTTGGTTTTAGGGTTACAATACAGTATCGAGGTACTGTTACTTAACTGATGTATATTATCGAGCCCACGGTGTAATGTTACCTATCTTTCATCATTAATATTTGAAGAAATACTACATTTATACCACATTCTTATACCATTCTCTTATATCACACCCACATTCAATTGAAAAAATAATTTTTTTGAAAAAAAATATTTTAATTAAATGTGAGTGTGATGTAAGAGAATGATGTAGGAAAGTGATATAAATATAGTATTATTGTAGTATTTGCTTATGTGAAGTCGAAGAAAGTTATCACTTTTATTAGTGATTGTATGTGGGAAAAAAAAGGACAATAAACATGTAATATATATGACAATAATATCATACGTACAAATAAATTTTATAAATATTTTTATATAAAGCGATGTGATATAAAATGAATGAAAAAGTGAATAAGATGAATTTGTATTTCTATAGAAAATAATGAGTTTTTCCGTGTACTATTAATCTATATATGATGAGGTTTAGTCAAAAAACATGTTAGAAGTGTTATGGTATATATATATATTAGATTTTTTAGAGTAAGTTCTACCTAAACTCATTTTATTATAGTATTTGAGTCACGTCTTTAAGCTCATTTACTTAATCTTTTAAAATTAGATTTATTATCAAGAATATTAAGTAATAAGACTAAAATTTATAAGATATAATAGAAATTTATCATTAATTTTTTTTATAAATTATATAAAATTCTTTTATCCCAAGTTTGATTAAAATAACTAAATCTTACTTGTATAGTTTCTAACAAATTATGTGCAAATTTCAACATGGTTTTATAGCAATGTTTGGAATTAAAAAAATTATAAATAAACCTCAAATTAAATTTATTTATTTAAAGGATTATAAGTATGAAAACAAAATTAAAAATTAAAATAATTATAATGCATTTTTATTTCAAAAAATAATTAGAAAAATAAAATCTAATTTTCATTAAATAATTATCAAAAACAGTTTTCAAAGAAGTCCTATAATAACTTTACTTAACACGCAAGCCTTATTTTGATTACAAAATAGTACAAAATAGTCCCCCATAAAATGAATTTACTTCAAAACACACCCATCACTTTCCTCATTCACTCTCTTTCTAGTTTCTTCGTCAACAAACAAAACATCCATAATTTCACATCGTCTCATACAGCAAATGAACTAATGGCTTCTCCTAAAACCCCTCAACCTCAATTTGACATGCACAGTTTCTTCCCTCCTTATCCTCCGCCCCCATCCTCCTCCGCCACCGCCACCGCCACCACCTCCACTGCAACCTCCTCCTTCTTCCCTTACCATCCGCCATCCCCGGAGGCCCAGGCTAACATGCACTCCCACCGCTTCCCCCCTTATCCTTCACCCCCTCCTCTCAACGCCGGCACCCAAATTCTCGCTCTTCTCAACAACAACAGCAACACCAACAACACTAGCAATAATAGTATTAACAATTTTAGTAGTAGTATTGTTATTTCTAATAATTCTTGTCAGAGAATGGCCAAAGGGCGACGTGTTTCGGGTGATTGCGTGGCTTATGACGTCGACGTTCGTGTCGAAGGCGAGAGAGAACCGATGCAACTGGAGGTGACTCCGATTACCAAGTACGGGTCGGATCCTGAACTTGTTCTCGGCAGACAAATCGCTGTTAATACACATTACATTGTATACGGGCTCAAAGGTGGAAATGTTAGGGTTTTGAATCTAAACACCGCTTCGCGCGCTTTGTTTCGTGGCCACACTAAGGTATTTATAATTTGTTTTGGGTTTCTTAGTGTTGTTATTTAGTGTTCTATAATGGGTTTATTTTTGTTTTTTAAGTGTTTGTTGTTAAGTGTTCTGTAATTGCTGAAGCAATTGTAGTTTATTTTGGGCTTTAGTGCATATACTAATAAGTATTCTGTGATGAGTTTGTTGTGTGTTTAGTGGTGAGATATTTGTAATTTATTTTGTTTTATCGTGTTTATTGTTAAAATGTTTTGTAATGGGTTTGGTTTGTGTTCTTTGTTGGGATTCAGAGAGTCACGGATATGGTGTTTTTCGCGGATGATGTGCACCTTTTGGCTACTGTGAGTGTGGAGGGGCGAGTTTATGTTTGGAAGATATGTGAAGGTCCAGATGAACAAGATAAGCCACAAATTACAGGCGATGTAGTTTTTGCTATTCAGTTTTTAGGAGAGACTAAAGGAGATTATGTGCATCCCAGGCTTTGTTGGCATTGTAACAAACAAGTAATCGAATTGAATTGGAATGTTTGTTTGGGCTTTTTGTGAGAAAATTGTTTGTAATAATGTTTTACTTTGTTGAGTTTGATTTTACAGGATGTTTTGGTGGTGGGGATCGGGAAGTGTGTGCTGAGAATTGATACTGCTAAAGCTGAAAAGGGTGAAGGTTTTTCAGCCGAGACGCCTCGTCGATGTTCTGTTGACAGGCTGATTGATGGAGTTCAGTTAGTTGGTAAACATGATGGAGAAGTAACTGATATATCTTTTTGTCAGTGGACAATCACCCGTTTGGTTTCTGCTTCTACTGATGGCACGGTTTGTGCTTCTTTATTTGCACATCATCTTTCGACAAAAGTAATGATTTTTTTTTTATGGTGGCTGAAATTAAATATGGGAGTAGCTTAGAAATGGTAACTTCATAATTTCAAATTTTATCATAAAATAAGGCAAAATAATAAAAGTGCAGTAATGGAAGTTCTTGGCTGGAGCTGTGTGAGGGAAGGCAATCAACTATGCCATAATTTTTAATCCCTGCTAGAGTAGTGCAGTGAGTTTTCTCCAGGGATGGTTGTCAGTTTACTGACTGTTCTTATGATCTTTGAATTGCGATTTTTTCTCTTTTGTCCCAAACACAATCTTTTGAACAAAATATTTGTTTACTATGTAAATTTAATTATCTTTGTTGTTCTCTTCTTCACGTGTGCATTTGTATGCCTTGTGATTGATTAATATCAATAAGTGGATTGATTGTGGCCATGAAAATTTCTTGTTGTGCAACAGATAAAGATTTGGGAAGATGGCAAGGCTGGGCCACTTGCTACATTGAAACCGCACGGTGGCCAACCTGTAAATTCAGCCAAGTTCTTGACTGCTCCGCACCAGGCGGGTCACATCATTCTTGTCACAGCGGTACATGCCAACCTAGTACTTTATGCTGCTAAACAATAAGCATCTTCCCATTGGTCACGTTAGTTCATTTTGTTAGATGATCAAGAAGGTTTTTATTGGTTAGAATGATTTTGTTTAGGCATTCATACTTTTGCTTTTGAACTTCATGAAATGTTACTTTAGGGCTTTTGTCATCTTTCTTTCTAGAAAACTGCTCTTCGACCTTTTTATGGCAGTTAATCATTGTACTTGCATTACAATGACTACTATAGCATTTTTTCTTAATTAAACAATTAAGCCATTATTAAACAGATAATCTGTTTCCAGGGTCCTTTAAATAAGGAAGTGAAGATTTGGTCATCAGCTAGTGAAGAAGGAAGGCTGCTTCCTGGTGATGTTGAATCATGGAAGTGTACCCAGACATTGGACTTCAGGAGTTCTGTTGAAGCTCAGGTTGAGGAGGCATTCTTTAACCAAACTGTGGCATTGTCTCAAGCTGGTCTTCTCTTATTTGCAAATGCAAAGAAGAATGCAATTTACTCCGTACACTTGGACTATGGTGCTAATCCCATGGCCACCCGCATGGATTACATAGCAGAATTTACAGTGACCATGCCTATTTTGAGTTTTACTGGAACAACTGAGCCTCCTGGCGAACATATGGTTAAGCTTTATTGTGTCCAAACACTGGCTATTCAGCAGTATGCTTTGGACTTGTGCCAGTGCTTGCCACCACCAACAGAAAGTGTGGAGAATTCAGATTCAGGTGTCTCACGTGATGCAAGTAACGCTGACTTAAATGGAAGTAGACTTAGCGCATTTCCATTCCCTAGTTCAGCATCCAAGCCAAGTTACTCTGAAGTTGCTGCTGCAAGATATCCTCTACGCTCTACTTCTCTTGAGGCTGCCGCTTTGCCAGAAAACATGACATCTAACTTGGATTCTAATCCTATTTCTCTGGCACGAACAACTAGTGATACTAATGTTATTTCTATGGCATCACCTCCTCTTCCTCTGAGTCCTCGGTTGTCTAGGAAGCTTTCTGGTTTTAGAAATGCAAAAAATAGCTCTGAGCTGGGCGCCTCACTTGGTGAGCATGGCGGAAGCCAATCAATTATTGACTATTCAGTTGACAGGCAAATGGACACCATTCATGCAAATGTATCTGGTGTAGCTTCCTATGATAATGATACAAAGAATGAAGAAAAGAAAATTGCAACAAAAGATATATCCAGGGTGCTTAATCCATCTATCATGTTCAAACATCCGACTCATTTGATAACTCCTTCTGAGATCTTAATGTCAGCTTCATCTTCTGAAACTACTAATATTATTGAGGGCAAGGATGAGGAAGAGGCAAATATTCAAGATGTGGTCATCAATAGTGATATGGCCAATACTGAGGTGGAGGTTAAAGAAGTAAGTGAAACAAGAGCTGCTCATGGTGATGAATTTGGTTCCCATGGAGAAACTCAAAACCATGTTCCAGAAAACAGAGAAAAGCTGTTTTGCTCCCAGGCTTCAGATCTTGGAATCGAGATGGCCAGAGAGTCTTCTGCAATATCAGCAGAAAATCATTCTGTGGAAGAAGTGCAGGAAGTTGATGGCACTGGCTTAACTGCCCAACTTTCCCAACCTTCTGTTAGTGGTGAGTCAGAAGCCCAGGACACTACAAAAGATGTTAATGTAAAGGTTTTGGGGTCAGCTGTGACTACAATATTTGCACAATCTGGAACACCAAGTGCCAAGGGAAAAAAGCAGACAGGAAGCAATTCTCAAGTGCCAGATCATTCTTCAAGTGTTCCCAACTCAGCTGGTTCTTTCCATGAACCTGGTAAGAGTTCAACTCTCACCTCTGCACAAGCTGATTCTTCTCAAATGACAACTATGCAGAATACGCTTAATCAGGTGATTGCTTTGGGTTGAGATGCTGTAAAATCCCTTTTGGTATATGTTAAATTGCGCAATTTTTTCTGCATTTTAATTGCTCAATGATAGGAACTCATTTCAATATCTCACACAATTGGATTGGACAATGAGCCTTATTGGGTTTGGGTAAAACTCATCTTGGAAAACCGGCTTGCCAATTGAGGGTGCCCAAGCCCTTATAACCCACATGCCCATCCCTTTCTCTTCTAATGTGGGATTTCTAACACTCAATATGCATAAGAGAGTACATGTTAATTATTCTTGAATGACAGTTCAAGAATAACTAACATGAGCATATTGTAAAGAGATTGTTTGATCACTTCCTGGCACTGCATAATTGGTTTTGTTTTTCACACTAATTATATATTTGAAATGTATAGTAATTATATCCTGTATATTACCTTATTAATCTTGATTGCTTCAATATTTTCTCTTCACTATTAATAGATTTTTATATATGGCGATTGTGAAAGCCTCTGATTTATGTAAAATTGGATGTCGGAGTTCTACCTGTTACCTATGTATGTCAAATCTTTCTGAAGTAATGATCTGTCGTTCGACCTTTAGTCTTCGCTGTCATTCTTGGTTGAGAATCTTGGAACATGTTTCATGTTTATATTTGTCTTCTCATACTAGTAACTATATTAGTATGTTTGCAAAGAAATGAAGGTTTAAGTTTTTGTATCTCATAGGATAAGCCATCATAAATATGACATGCACTTGCAATATGTTCCAGTTGCGGTCAATTTATCGACATAATATTTGCTTTTTGTGTAGCTAATGACCATGCAAAAGGAACTGCAGAAGCAGATGTCGAGCTTGGTGACCCTTCCTGTAACAAAAGAAGGTAGAAGACTGGAGGCATCTCTAGGAAGGGGGATTGAGAAGGCTGTCAAGGCCAGTACTGATGCATTGTGGGCTCGTTTCCAAGAGGAAAATGGAAAAAATGAGAAATTATCGCGAGACCGCACACAACAAATAACTAATTTGATCACTAACTTAATTAACAAGGACCTGACCCCTGTAGTAGAAAAAGCAGTGAAGAGGGAATTGGCTGCAGTTGGACCAACAATTGTTCGCACCATCACTCCCAGTATTGAGAAAACCATTTCTTCAACTATTTCAGAGTCCTTCCAGGTTTGAGCTCTGAATCTCTGGTTCTTCCAAAAGGAATTTGGTTTATTGGCATCTAATTGATACTTTGTGCTGCAGAGAGGAGTCAGTGACAAGGCAGTGAATATGCTGGAGAGGTCAGTTAATACAAGACTTGAAGCTACTGTTGGTAGGCAAATCCAAGCACAATTTCAAACTTCTGGCAAGATTGCTCTCCAGGTCACTAGTTCAGCTTGGCTCAGTTTAATTAAATTATTGAATCAGATCTGGACTGAATAAAATATCATTGCTCAAATAGTTTGTTTATCATTTGATGTATATCTGATTTTATCAGTCTGTTCATTTAGGATGCTTTGAAGTCCGGTGTAGAAGCTTCCGTGTTCCCTGCCTTTGAGAAGTCATGCAAAGCTATTTTTGAGCAAGTAGATGCTACCTTTCAGAAAGGAATGGCTGAACATACAACCGCAGCTGTGCAGCATTTTGAATCCGCACATTCGCCCTTGGCTCTAGCTTTAAGGGTGTGTATTATCATGCTACGTTATACTATTCATATAGAACCACTGACATTTCTTTTCCCCTTCTTACCTCTGAGGTACATCAATCAAAATCTTTGGTTCTTTCAGGATTCAATTACTTCTGCTTCGACAATGGCCCAAACTTTAAGTGGAGAATTGGCAGATGTTCAGCGTAAACTTATAAGTCTCGCATCTGCAGGAGGAAACTCAAGTGTTGTAAATCCCTTGATTCCTCAACTGAGCAATGGACCTTTGCATGCTCTCCATGATAAGGTTCTCTCCTTTCTCTTGTTCGTTATTTACATGTAACAAATGAATCTGAATGGTGAAAGACTGAAAAGTCATATTTAGCTGTCAAATAATATTTGTCATGAAGATTTTTGGTTGTCTATCCTACTATTAAGTACTCTCTATTCATGCTTCAGGTTGAATCATCTTTAGACCCCACAAAAGAACTATCTAGATTGATATCTGAGCGGAAATATGAAGAAGCTTTCATTGTTGCCCTACAAAGAAGTGATGTGTCTATTGTGTCTTGGCTATGTTCACAGGTATGCTATAGTATGCTTTAGATTTTGTTGTCGGTCCTGGTACTCAAGTATTAGTTCCTAATGGTAATGGATCTCTTAGTCTTAAGTTATTTAAATGATCTATACTAGTTTTTCTCTGTAACTTTCCATCTGTATGTGCTGGAGATTATGATTCTGAAGTGAACTTGGCTAAAATACTCATTACTGCATATCAAGTCATGTATGATTTTCTTCCATGTTTTTTCCAGGTTGATCTACACGGGATTCTGGCTACGATGCCTCTCCCTTTGAGCCAAGGAGTATTGCTCTCTCTTCTGCAGCAGTTGGCCTTTGATATCAACAAGGACACACACCGTAAACTTGCATGGATAACAGATGTGGCTGCCGCCATAAACTCAACAGATCCAGTGATCACAATGCATGCTCGACCCATCTTTGATCAAGTCTCTCAGAAACTGCACCATCAACGTAGCTCACCAACAATCACCGGTGCCGAACTTTCAAGTATCCGTCTTCTCATGCATGTCATCAACTCCATGATGATGACCTGTAAATGATCCTCCCACATTAACCTCAGTGACATGGACTTCTAATGTGGTAGGAAAGTGTACATATATTTTACAACATCGTTGGTATTTTGTTTTTTTGGTTTTCTACTAAACAGATTAGCTTCCTCTGGTCGAAAGTAATTTGCTATCATGAAATTTTTCATTCATGCTTTTGATGTTTTAATGAAGTTTCTTTTGGAGTGTTCATAATCTTATGTCAACATTTTCAGTGGCATTTCCCTTTCAATTCCAAGCAAACCCAAATTGTATGTTGGATGTACTAAAAACTTTTATGTTGTACACTCAACCGCGTTTAGTGTTGAGAACACTTGTATTGTCATAGAATGCACATGGGGGCTAGTTGACAATTTTGCAACCCTGGATTTTGTACATGAAAGTCAGCTTCCCCTTTTCATGCATTGCAACTTGCAAATGTCCATATTGCAAGACAGCCAATATGGGTATTAATTCTTGCCCAAATTTATTAGAAATCTTTCATTCACGAGATCAACTATGACGATGTGGGGTTAAACATATACAAGTAACAACTGTTATATGAAAGACTTTCTTCATAGAAAGTAGCACTAGTACTGCGGGTATCATGGGTACTAAATCTCTCATTTTCGAACAAGGTTTTCAAAACAGAGTAAACTTTACGGTAATCAATGGGATTTGAATTTGAGACTAAAGAAAGAACAAACTTTTTGATCCCAAATCTTTTATCACTCGGTCACTCATTGATGGTTATTACATGAAACTTTGTGTAGTAATGAATCCAATGGTGCAAAATTTACCCCATCTAGTAACATAGTATAACCCTTCTAGGACTTTAAAAAATTTAGAATATCAATAACACCCCACATAACTTAAAAAATAAAAATTCAACCCTAAGTCAAACCGGGGTAGCAGTTAGCAAAGCTTTAACAGGCCAATATGCCTGAATACAATTTGCCAATTTCAATTTCATGAATCTGTTTGGATAAATCTTACTTGTAAGTTATACCTCTTGAGTTTGGCATAACATCAAATCGCCCTTTAATGGTTGTGAGGGTCTAAATGATAATTGTAAATGAATTTGATAGTATAATTGAGCTCAGAAATAACCCAAAAGTCCCAAAGCAACATGCACACTTGCAAAAGCACTTTTACTAGAAAATCACTTCTCTCTATGGAACAAGCTTTTCCCCACCAAGTACTTATCTACTAAAAAGAAACACTTTAAAAAAAGTGCTTTTCATGGCACCAAGTTGGATATTTTTTAGTGGAGTAAACCAAAATGCCAAGAAAGTAACAATAAATTAAAAATGAGCCAAACAAGTACCAATATTTAGCATAAAAATAGGGCAAAAAATGTCACTTTAATGCCAAAAATAAAATAAAATAAATTCAAAAAAAATTATGTATATTTACTCAATTATAATGTACAAATGTAATTTACATGGGCACCCCCCAACATTGCAAAAATGAAATTTGGACCCCTCAACCCTAAAACAATGTCGGGTCACCCAAATTAAAAAAAAACCCATCTACCAACACTGGTCTGTTTCCCATCTTCGGCTCGTGTAAAACCCGCCACGACCCGAAAAACCAAACGACGCCGTTTGTAACCTCCTCCTACTACTCGCCGCCAGCGACAGATCATAAACCGCCCTCGCTGCCGGATCCGATAGCGTGGCATAAGCGTTATGGATCTCGATGAAATCTCGGCCATCTGATGTGCGCTCCCCCGATAAATCGGGATGGTAAACTTTCGCCAGGGTGCGATACGCCATCTTGATCTGTGTCAAGGAGGCCGTGGGCTCAACTCTCAGAACCTCGTACAAGCTCCCTTCGACCGTGCGCACGGCGGTAGGCGCCTCGGCCGTAAACGAGGCGGCAGACGGGCAGGGGTTTCGCTTGTTTCGGCCGGAATACCGAGCGGAATTTGGGGAAAGGGCGATTTTGGGCGAGGATTGGGGTGAATTCGGGGAAAGGGCGGTTTTGGGCGGGGATTGGGGCGAAAAAAAGAGGGGTTGAATTGTGGGTATGTTTAAAGCGGTGTACATACTTGAGTCTGAGAAATTTTTTCGTATTAGTGTGTGAAAAAGGAAGAAGATGAAGTGTGTATATATATAGAGTATATGTAGAGGTCAAATGGCGAAACGAAAATGGAAAACCGGTGCTTTTGCGTTGTCGTTTTGACAAAAATCAGCGGATGGGGCGTGTTGTTTTCATTTTTAGAATCTTTACCCTTTCTCAAGCTGGCTTCGCCTTTATTCTTAATCTTAGCTATGGATTTATTTTATTTTTATAATTTTTTCTATATTAATTCAAATATTAAAAAACATATTTTTTTTTCTAATAATAAAAAAATATATTTTGTAGTTAACTTAATAATGAATTTCATATTTTTAAAATAAAAGATATTCTCAAAATTTAAGAAGAAAATCTTCAATATTATCACGGGTCTTCCGATGTGACCCATCTTGTAAAGTCTCTTGTCTATTTGTCACTCTCGAGTAGAGTCAAAGATAACATCAAAAGACAAATCAAGTCTTCTCTGATATCAAATATCACGGACTGAGAGTTTCACACAAAAAAAACTAACCTATGTGAAGATACTCTCCTCTTTATAAGTCTAAGATCTCTCCAATACGCTTCCGACGTGAGATTTGTGACAACATGATTATCTTACGTACAACCAATCAATCAAAACATATAAAATTGTATTGCATGACATATGTCTATTTTAACACAATGAACAAAACATATCAACTTATAATCTGTACCATATATTTATTTTCAAGTTAATCAATTATATGTTAAACATGTAATTCGAAAACTCTAAAATTTTCCTATATTGGATTTTACTTAATGGGTTTATCTTTTTTTTTTTTTTAAGTTATTTTACTCATTTATTATTTGACATTTTAATTTATTATTATGTTTTTTAAATTATTTATATATTTTTTATTTTTATTAATGTAATAGAGTAATTTCTATTTTTTAGAGTAGGCTGGCGGCTGAGACGCCAAGCGGCTTATAACTTGGAGCCGACAAAAATAACAAAAGCCAAAAGCCAAATTCCCTCACACGTACCAAAGTTTCTAGAAACTAAGAGCTGGGGTAGAGGACTATCTACGCCCTCCGATTTGCTTACCGAAATCTAATCTTCGTCATCCAACGGTGGAGAACACTGAAAGTGACACATCCAATAGTTCCAAGTGTAGACTTTTCCAATGGGCGTTTAAGACTATCCAATGGTTGTAGACTTGTAGTTACTTTGGCACGTGCAAGAGCTTCTCGAAGCCTTTAATTTTTTTTCCACAAATAAATCTAATTTTTTTTTTCACTATTATTAAATTGAATGTCCCTTTCTTCCAGAAGGAAAAAAACAAAAAAAAGCTTCTAGAAACCATTCCTTTTGTAGAGGGAATATTTAAATTATAATGTAGAAAAAAAATATATATATATTCTAATAGTAATTAAATAAGTATCATTTATCTTTCTTATAACAGTTTAATAAGAATTTGTTATAATAGTGGTTGTGACGGTGAAAGAGACCTTAGCAAAAATCTTAAAGAACATACAAAAATCACAAGTCTCGACGCTTATCGAAAGTTTTACTTGGTCGATAATATTATCAAATCAGTAAAATAGTATCCCTCAAGTTAATATTACCTTATATATATATATTAAAAGGTAAATCAAAATTTCAAATGTTATGAAAATGATATAAATATTTTTTTTTAAATAGGGTGTCCGGAGTAGCTTGTGTGTATATCAGCTAATTACTGTAAGTGATTAGTATAACATCTCACCGCCATGATCACCTTCTTAAAGCTTAAATCTTAGGAGTTAAGAGAATCCGAACCTGAGACCGTGCGTCTTAACCACACATCCTAACACTCATCCTATCACTTGAACTACCTAATAGTGGGTTATAATGATATTTTTTCGTCATAGAATATTATAAATTTTATCTCACAATAATTTCTGCACATCAAGAAACTAGATTTGAAGTTCAAAAAATCATGACGTTCGTAAAAAAAAAAAAAAACGTTACTTATAGAAATATCATGATAATTTCCTCAAGGTTTTTGAAAAAAAAATTTCTCACATTTAAATTTTAGATATTAAAATAAACGATAAAAGGGTAATTAGGTAAAAGTTCATTCCATAGTTTCATGTATTAAGAAGTTTTTTATGATTTCTGTATATTATATAGTTTTGTGTGGGCATATATGTAAGATGTTTTGTGAGTGTGACCCCATCAATTAAAAGTAAACCATATTTCAACAATGAAGGTTCTTTATATTATTTTATAAAATATTAGTGGAAGAATTGGCCTAACATAAACTACTTCTTTTCAATTAAAAAACAAACATGAAACATGATGTGTCCATTAATGGATGTAGACATTGAGCACTTGGATTCAATTTTAATTGGAGAAAACCAATTTAATTTGTAAATAATTTGTGTTAAAGTCAGAATTGGAGTGCATGGTTTGTCTCAACATGAATTGATAGAGGTGGTGGTGGTGGTCTCTTCTAAGATTCAAAAGACCAATTTAGTGCATCAAAGAAAAGTATACCAAAAAAATAATTAGACCATTACGATGAATAATTGAATATTATCACATTATCTTTAGTAAGAATTTTGGTTCAGGGGATAACGTTATCTCTAGTAGGATCTTTGAACTTTAATTGGTTCTAGAAGTCTTCTTCAGCTGATTGAATATATGAGTAATGGAATACTTTCGAGTATCATTTTATATCTGAAACGATCTAGAAAGTATTTGGAATCAAAAGAAAGCTATTCACACATAAATAACGAAATAGTAAGAACAAAAAACACGTGTGAGTTATTCTGGTTCACCCAAAACCGGGCTACATCAAACATAGTCAATAATATTGTAATATTTACTCACCTCTTTTGTTACAATGGATGTATTTGCTATGAATTGTTATACCACTTATACAAGAGAATAATGTTTTTATATACTATGGTTATTAAGAGAAATCTTAAACTACTAGGATTTTTATTCTTAAGATAAACTCTATTAGAAATTCCATCTCTTAGAAAATCATACTACGGTTCTTCATGGTACAAACTCAAACCGCCTACGGGTTCGAGGAATCTCGTGTGTGTAGCCCTTATAGATGACCCCTTTATTGTTAAAGTGATCGTCAATTCTAATAATATCTTGTAGGATCCTCCAATCTTTGTTACTATTAATACATAGTTGAATGCTTCCCACTAATAGATTGAAGAATTCTCCTCCATGAATTAAAAAGGTTGAAATTGAAGAATTCTCCTCCATGAATTAAAAAGGTTGAAAGATGTGAAGTGATGATAAGGCATAAGCTAATTATAACAAGATATAATATCTTTTTTCTCCTCTTTTAGTTGATTGATTCTCACCTCATTTAAGTAATCAAAATGTTTTGCGCTCTTTATAAGATCTTAGTGTTTGACTTGCTTTAGTTTGTTGATTGTACTTATTAATTTGTATGGTTAAAGGAAGACTCACTTTCTTGGGGGTAATAATTTTCCTTTTGATAAAGATAAAAAATAAAATAAAAAAATCCATTTGCAATTACTAGAAATCATATTTTTGCATGTTCATGCAATCTAACTTTAAATATTTTCATGTTGTTTTGCGTAGCGGTGAGCATGAAATTAGGGTAGAACCAGAATCGGTGGGTACCCCGGGTCCTGGTTCCGATTCTTACATGGAACCAGCCTACACAAGGTTGGTTCTAGTTCCAAATTTGGTGGAACCGACATTGTGGGGGTTCAGGTATGGTGCCACCACTTAAGGAACCATAACCGAAACCGGACCCAGACCCAAGAACCAAAACCTTAATCGGAACCGAGGTCCGGATACCCAGGGTGGAGCCGATGAATACTTGGGTTGTATTTGTAATTTCTATAAATAATTTGGATGTATTTGTAATTTTCATAGGGTATATATGTCATTTTTTTTTTGAATATGATGGGTGTCTTGTAATTTTGTGTGAACAGTGTCGGGTACCCGAACCCGGAACATGTGGTAAAGGTTCCGATTCTTAAATCCTAGGAATCGTTGAGTCTAAGTCCGAGTCCAGTTCCAAGGAATTGGGCTGGGTACCCTGACCTACTCACCCCTAGTTTTGTCCCTTTTTATTTGCACTTAGTAGGTCATGACCATTTCTCTAACCATATATCTTCCATCTAATTTATCATATAATAATGATGAATTGATATCTATTTAATTAGAACAAAGTCTTCTCTTACGTACATTATTCAATCATGTAATGCGTTTACACTAACGCATTGAAAAGAATTTAAGATACCTAAAAAATATCGCATGTATTGTATCACAACCCAATGTATCTATTAAAACTTATTGATTATTTTTTATGAATTTTGTCATTTCAATCATTCAGACTAAATAACGGGGTAATGAATCTCTTTTTTTCCACTTTATATACCAATCAAACTCGTCTATTGGTGGTTGTTAAATGGAGAATAGGTATGATATGCATGTATTCGCTTGTGGTACTTCTGATGTGTTATGTGAAACCTCTGTGATACTATATAGATTAGTAATCCTTTTTAGAAATTGAATTTATTCGATCTTATACATACACGAGGAAGGTGATAAAAAAAATATAATAGATCACGGTTTTGAATAAGAGAAAGAAGCAATGAATCTTCCTTTTGTCTCTTACTCTCCCACTCCAGTCGTTGCTTTTCTTTTTGTTACTTTAAATGTAGTTGTTTCAGTTTCAACCACTCGAATTTTCGATATTTTGGTTCCTCTTTTTGTCTTTTATTTCTCATCTCTCTCTTCGTGCTAATGTGACATGCATCGTCCACCTATATCATAGTAAATATTTTTATTATAAAAACTATGTATATACACATCAATTATTTGTGATACGTACTTAATGTAGTATCAATATGACTTGCATTCTGCTCCCATCTTATCAAAGACAATATGCAATTTTGTTTTGTTGTTTGGTTTTGGATAGAAGTAAAATCAAAATGGGTACTGTGGTAGGAGAGGAAGGTGGTGGGTTGAGGG
>WYDK02118157.1:13054369-13069859 GCA_009867345.2 Toxicodendron radicans
TCTCTTGTCCTTATTGGATTGCTTTTGTTCATCTAATGTGCAGCATGAAGCTCTTATAATTAGAAGTTTGCTGCACAATTTCTTTTTGGGCTTCACCACATTTGAGAACTCTTTTGGGCTTTTACAGATTTGGGAAAAAAAGTTTGGCCCAATTAAAGCCTTATTGTATATTCAAGTAGACATCATACATCCATATCAGAACCATGATACATAATGTTAGAAGTTGTAGTTGTGTCACATCATCAAGCTGATAGGTGGTTATGGTGTACATATATAATTGAGCTCCTTCCTCCCTTGAGTTAACTTTTGGGAATTAGTTCTACACTAGCTCGTTTTATCATCGTATCGTATTTCAAGTTTTGCTTGATATAATAGGAGGATTAAGAAGATGTTGACTTTTAAGATCATCCATTTAATATTTGTCATTAAACTATAGTTTGAAATCCAAATAGTAGGTTGTTGAATGTGGCAATAAACAAATCTCACTCTTCATGATCCACCCTATGACTAGAAAATTTAAAGTTGGACCAACATACTCTTAGAGAGTGTATTACATTTGAACTAGTAATAAGAATCCACAAAGTAGCAACTAGTTCATTGAACTTGTGGGCTGCTAATGAAAGAGGGTTTTAATAAATTTCTTATAAGCTTTGAGTTTCTTAAATAAGTAGACACGTTTTTTATGAAAAATAGTTGTGTGAAGCTTAAATGCAAAACCATACAAATCAAACTAAAAATAAATTATATTTATTTAGTTGGGTCTGAGTTTGTTTATTCTTATTGATCCATGTATAAACGTGTAATTCAATAAAAAAATTCTTTTGTTATGTTAGTCTCTCCAAAAATTTAGTCGAGATTCGCGTAAAACTGACTTGGATATTTTGATTAAAAAAAAATTCCTCAAATTAACTATTCATTCACATGATTAAACAAAACAATAATAAATTAATTAAGCATTTCGTATGAGCAAATCCAAAACATTATTGAAATGGGCATTAAATTAAATTAAAGCATGATAGAATACGTTGTAGTTGGAATTAATATGAGTTGGTGGGTTCGTTGATATGAATTAATCAAATATTAAATTTCAATTGATTTAGTGTTTGCACTAACATGATATAATGGCCAAGTAGGATCTGAGCTGTCTCCGTTGCAAATCTGACTTGGCTACAACTATTTTCATTCAATTAATTATTTGACGTCCTTTTCATTCCATGTCACACCCACTCCTCATATCTTTTAAAGATAAATTACATTTTTACCCCTACTTAATAGGAGTGTTTCTTGTACCCCTTTCTTGTTAGAAACTAACACTATCACACATGTTTAAAGTAGGACGTTAAAGTGAATAAAGGAAGAATCTAATATCAGAATCCAAAAACGAAGGACATTTTCACTATCATGACCCCAACACAAGTTCCACGTCAGTAGGGCAAGAGTTTCGGCATATGTATATGATCAATGTTTTGAAAATCGGGCCGAACCTTCACTTGATCAAGTGCCTGGTTCTTGGGTTGATCGGTCGGACCGGCCGATCTGACTAGTGACATCATCAATTAAAAATTTTCAAATGCATATTAGTCCTTTAATTTTTACTATATTTCAAAAATACTCTTACAAATTTGTATATTAGTCCCTAAAATTTTCATATATTACAAAAATACTCCCAAAAACGAAAAAACCCTACAATTTTGAAATATTTCAAAATTACCCCAAAAAATTTACAAAGTAACCCTTACAATTTTAAAATATGACAAACCGTCCCCTAAAACTTGAACCGGACAAGACAAGCTGTCAAATCCCAGTCTGATTGACTGGTTTGATTTTCAAAACCTTATATATGACTTATGGTGTTTTTTAAACTAATTGGATGCATTTGGGTTGTAAACTTTGAAAGCAAAACCGTGAGGTTTGTATATCCAAAGTGGACAATACTTGGGAATTTTCAAAGTGAGACGTCAAAGTTAATGAAAGAAGTTAGAGAAATGAGATTATTCTTAAGCCATATATAAGGATAAAAATGTAATTAATCATATCTTTACTTGCTTCCTAAAGGGCAATTTCATTGCGTCATGTAACTAAATTCACGCGGCTTTGCGTATCTAGAACCGTCAGATGTTTATCAGTTAATAGTACCAGAATGATCGGACGGTTTTCATGCATTTTTTGGAAAGTCTTTGTCTTCTTGTGCTTTGTAATGAAGATAATTCCGGAGATCTTATCCAGTGTTTCGCCTACACATCAAACATAATGCTCCTGCAATAAATTAATTTGATGAAAAGAATTTGAAATAATTTAACAATACTGTTTGCACCCAAAAGTTTTAATAATTTATAATTTCGTCCGATGGGTGTATAAAATATCATTTTTGGTTAAAATAAATTATACACTAAGAAATACCAAAAAAGAAATGTATCTCATCGTAGTTCATAACCTCTCTAATTATGATAAGTGTATGATACGTGCAAAAATATACTCTTTTATGCACGTCGTTGACGACGTCCCTCTAACTTAAAAGTTTTTCAAACGTCATAATTCTATATCACAATTTTTCTAGATGAAATTGTTAGCCAATAATAATATGAAAACTAACCTAGAATAGTCTCATCAACGATTAAGAAAATTAATTGTTATGGGGTAAAACCGAAATTGCACAATGATGATGTTACTTGACTTGTAAGGCCGTGTCACGTGTTCGTTAATGATGTCACCCATTTTGAGAGGATTTCAGCTCATGTACAATTGCCTCCCCTCTCTCCAGAGGCTTACATCTATTCGGTGAGACCTGTCCTTATTCCCTATAAATAGAAGACATTTTCAATATTTTTGGGATCTTAAAAGATTAGCAATCAGTTCTCTCTCAAGAATTCAATAAGAGCTTCCAAAGTAGTACTTTCTCTTTCTAGAGTTATTGTGTTCGCTTATTAAAATTGCAATAATCTCTCTTATAACCTTAGTAATTAATATAAGAACAGTAGATATAAAAGTTCGCTAGTAAGTCCTTAAACTACTATAAATAATATGTGTTATTTATTTTTTTAATATTAATTAAATGAACTAAAAGAATCAAATCTCCTCTACGAATGAACACGTATAAGGTCAAAACGACGTCGAAATGACTTTGTTGGTCGGTGGTATCCCATCATGATTCATAATCCTTTTAACAATGAGCGTACAAAACACGTGTACAAATATATCCTTTTATGCACGCATCGGGACTAATTTGCGTCCGTACTACTAAAAACTTTGTCAGAATTTAATTTATGACTTTATATGGAGGCTGTGGCCGACAAAAATGACTGGCTGGGGCCCAGTCTAGTCACCAACGGCTCTGATTCAATCATAAAACTGGTTAGGTGAGTTCACATGCGAAATTACAGACGATAAAAAGTTAAATAAGTGAAGACAACAACGAATAATCAGTTAATTCCCGCCATATTGTAAGATATTTATTTCACGGAAAACGAGGAATCCCTTCTTTGCAATTTACAGCATTTGCAGCTCCTGAAATTGTTAACTCTGTACATCATTTCGCTCCATAAATACCCCCCTCAATCAGGCTCAGGTCTCAGCTTTCAATCAACTCTCATCCCTATTGTTGCCCTCCACGCATTGTGTTTCTGTTTTCTGTTTTTGTTTACAGTGTTTTTGGTGGCAAAATGACTGTGGGGGCTGGCATTAGTGTGAGCGAGGGGAGGTTGACGGTGAAGGGGAGCTCTGTTTTGACAAATGTTAACGAAAACATAGTTGTAACTCCGGCCACCGGTGGTGCATTGGTCGATGGAGCCTTTATTGGTGTTGTTTCTGATCAAATTGGCAGCCGCCGAGTCTTCCCCGTTGGGAAACTTGAGTACGTTTTTTTTTTTCCAAGTTTGATTGTTTTGTGTGATAAATTTGGGATTTTGTAATGTATTTGAAGTAGAAGTTGATAAATCTTTATGGTTTTGCAGGGGATTGAGGTTCATGTGTTTGTTTCGGTTCAAAATGTGGTGGATGACTCAGAGAATGGGAAATTTTGGCCAAGATATTCCGTTTGAGACTCAGTTTTTGATTGTGGAAGCACGAGAGGGGTCTCACTTTGACAATGGAAGTGAAATCGGAGAGCAACAATCCGCGTTATACACCGTGTTCTTGCCCATTCTTGAAGGAGATTTCAGGGCTGTGCTTCAAGGGAATGAACAAAACGAGTTGGAGATTTGTTTGGAGAGTGGTAATTTATGTGATCATTGATTTTGATTTTATTTTTTATTGTTTAAGCCCATTTTGTTTTCTTGTTACTGAGTTTAGGGAATTTGTTGTGTATTGTAGGGGATCCTGCTGTTGATGGATTTGACGGAAGTCATTTGGTTTTTGTGGCTGCCGGATCTGACCCGTTTGATGTCATTACAAATGCAGTGAAGTAGGTTTTAACTCACGAAATTTACAGACAATTATCCATTATGTTAGAGGGATTAAATGATTGACAAAGTGGTGGTTTGATTGATATACAGGACTGTTGAGAGATATCTTCAAACATTTTCGCATCGGGAGAGAAAGAAGGTATATTTTCTGTTTCAGGATTTATGACTTTGGCACCACCCATTTGCATAGTGTTTAATATCATGGTTCTTTGTGGTTCAGATGCCTGACATGTTGAACTGGTTTGGGTGGTGCACTTGGGATGCCTTCTACACCGATGTCACCTCAGAGGGTGTGAAACAAGGTCTAGAGAGGTATTGATCTTGCCGATATGGATCACAGATGCTTCTTAAAATATGTAGTTCAAGCATAATTGATTTGGGAACTATTGATTCTTGCAGCTTAGAGAAGGGTGGAATTCCTCCAAAGTTCGTTATAATCGATGACGGGTGGCAATCGGTTGCAATGGATCCCACTGGTTTGGAATTCATGGCTGACAACGCTGCCAAGTAAGCCCAAAAACAAAATTAGGATCTGTTAATGTTATCACTTGTATTTCATTAGTTAACAGTCTTTAAAATTGTGTTGTTTTCCTTCAGCTTCGCGAACAGGTTGACAGATATAAAAGAGAATCACAAATTTCAGAAAGACGGCAAAGAGGGTCAGAGAGTAGAGGACCCAGCTTTAGGACTGCGCCACATTGTCACTGAAATAAAAGATAAACACGATTTGAAGTATGTTTATGTGTGGCATGCAATAACAGGCTACTGGGGAGGTGTTAGACCTGGAGTTACTGAAATGGAACACTATGAATCCAAGATGGCGTACCCTGTTTCATCTCCCGGGGTTCAGTGTAATGAGCCTTGTGACGCTTTGAACAGCATCACAAAAAATGGGCTCGGCCTTGTGAATCCAGAAAAAGTTCTCAATTTCTATAATGAACTTCACTCGTATCTGGCATCAGCTGGAATTGATGGTGTCAAAGTTGATGTTCAGAATATACTCGAAACCCTTGGAGCAGGCCATGGTGGAAGAGTGAAACTTGCTCGAAAATACCATCAAGCACTTGAGGCATCTATCGCTAGAAACTTCCGCAACAATGATATTATTTCTTGTATGAGTCACAACACAGATGGTTTGTACAGGTAAGTTGTATTTCATGTCACTAGTTAGTTGGTGAAATTATTAAGGTAAAGGATTTATAATGAACTCTAATTTATGTATGCAGTGCCAAGCGAACAGCTGTTATAAGGGCATCAGATGATTTCTGGCCAAGAGATCCAGCATCTCACACAATTCACATCGCATCGGTGGCCTACAACACGATTTTCCTTGGAGAATTTATGCAGCCCGATTGGGATATGTTTCATGTAAGCTGACAAATTTTTATTTTGATATATTGGTGGGACTGCCTCGAGTTAATTTCTGATAATCTTGAAATGAATCTTACGACAGAGTCTACACCCAATGGCTGAATACCATGGAGCAGCTCGTGCGGTAGGAGGATGTGCCATTTATGTTAGGTACAATTTCTGAATGATGGATTTATATACTATTTCTTGCTTGCCTTAAGACGGATGAATATTTACTTATTGACATCTATGTCTTGCAGTGACAAACCTGGACAACATGACTTTAATCTACTGAAGAAGCTTGTACTTCCTGATGGTTCAATATTGAGAGCCAAACTTCCAGGAAGACCGACTAGGGATTGCTTGTTCTCTGATCCTGCTAGAGATGGAAAAAGGTAACAAAATAAAGGATTAAATATATAAATTATTACTGGTTTTGGGATGTGTTGTTCATTACTGAAGTATATTTATGCTAAACTTCTCTTGAACTTGCAGTCTTTTAAAGATATGGAACCTGAATGATTTCACCGGGGTCATGGGGGTCTTCAACTGCCAAGGAGCTGGGTGGTGTAGGGTTGGAAAGAAGAACCTTATCCACGATGAACAACCTGGATCTATAACAGGATATATTAGAGCAAAAGATGTTGATTATCTACCCAGAGTTGCTGGTGCCAAATGGACAGGCGATGCAATCTTATATTCCCATCTTGGTGGTATGTTTTGCTGACATCTTTACTTTGATACATTCTAATTCACTTAGTTTCCTAAAAATTTGTACTGTTGAAAACAAATTACAGGAGAGGTAGTGTATCTTCCAAAGAATGCATCAATGCCAATCACACTGCAGTCGCGAGAATATGAAGTTTTCACGGTGGTTCCTGTGAAGGAATTGTCAACTGGAACTAAATTCGCGCCCATTGGACTAATCAAGATGTTCAACTCCGGTGGAGCCATCAAGGAGTTGAAATATGAATCCGAGGGAAGTGCAACAGTTGGCATGAAAGTTCGTGGATGTGGCCTGTTTGGAGCATACTCATCATCACGACCGCAGAGAATCGTGGTCGATGCAGAGGAAGTTGAGTTTGGATATGATGAACAATGTGGTCTGGTAACTCTCTCTTTGAAAGTTCCAAAGGAAGAACTGTACCTCTGGAACATAACCATTGAGCTATGAGGACTTAAAACACCAACACAATGAAGGAGATGCAGAGGATAGCTATTTGTTTCTCTGCAAGCTTCATATTCTTTCATCATGAAATGGCTTTAGCAGCCATAAGTTCGTAGTGTCCTTGTAGTTATTTGTAGAATAACAATTGTAACCAATTGTTCAAGGAAATGATAAAATCTTAATGTTTGGTTCCAGTTTAAATTATTTTACCTTTGACATGCTTCAATTAAAATTTTGTTGTGGTAGCGTATTTTCGATCAAACGGGTGATTTTCTCGCCTACCACAGATGCCATACTACCCCTTTTGATTCACACCTGCCCTGGATGCCATACTACCTCCCATAACTGAAAATCCAAACCCCAATTGCGATGGAAATCCCATTTAGCTGACCTGTAACTGTTTGAACAGTCTTTGTTAATCTTGCTCTTTTTTTTTTTTTTTTTTATAAGAATCAATACAATTTTTATAAAGTTCCTCGGAATGAAATTCAATGAGATTTAGAGATATCCTCTTGTCATCCATTAGATTCCAAGTATATTGATCAATTGAAAATACCTATTAATTATTGTTTATTCATGAGTGTCACTTATTGCAGGGTAATGAACTACCCATAAACTTTAGTTTAATAAGTTTAAGATAGGGCTATAAATGAGCCGAGCCGAGCCGAGTTTCAAGTTACTCGAGTTCCAACTCAATAAAAAATTTAAAAAATCATATTTATACTTAAAAAATTCCAAAAATTATTTTATATACCCCAAAAAAATTTCATAAATTATTAAGCTTATCGAATTTGTCGATCTTGGAAAGCAGAGCAATAAAGATTCAAATTTGACTCGCATGCTTAGCCAAGCGCGAGCAGCTCGGCTTGACTTTCACCCCTAGTTGAAGATATAATTGGTAGGTAGGCATCCTTCTTCTGGTTTTTGGGTCGAAATCTGCCATTTTTTGACAATTTAAAAAAAAAAAAAAAGTACCCAAAAAAAAAGAAAGGAAGAGGAAACGCTGTCGTTTTGCAACTGAAATACCTTCTTCTCAGATTGAATAAACCTCACTAAACCCCGAGTCTCAACAGAGGAGCCAACATCTTATTCGTCATCATCATCATGTTTCAAAGCAGAGGAATCTTTTCAATTCTTAAGAGAAACAAAGCTTCTCTAAATACCATTATATCCAACCTCAAAGAAACGAGCTCGTTTAGAGCTGCTCTCTCTTCTTCACCATCATCATCTACACTTGCAAGGAGTTCCCTTTATGGCTTCAGATCTCTCTATAAGGTTCTCCCTTTGTTTCCCTCATTTTCTTACCAAGATTCAAATTTTACTTTTTGGGTATCTCAATTTTTGCGTTGTTTCTTTGATCATGTTTAAAAGATTTCATCTTTCCAATTTCTGGGTATTTTTAAGGGAGTAATGTTCATCTGTTATCTTAGGGCTAGATTGACATTGTAAAAGTTGCTCATTTACATGCTTTATATGATCAGTTAGTTGATTTGATGTAGAGTTAACATGTAAAGTGAGATTATAAGAAAATTATAATGTTGGTCTTAGGGTAATTATGTGCCATCTTCGAGGAGCATGTCCACTGCTGCAGCTGTGGGCGTTGAAGCCAAGGAGGGATTGAAGCTACTTGTAACTGGAGGTCCTCAAGCTCAGAAAATGGTTGGGATATGGCTTTTTGGCTCTGCTGCTTGGGTGTTTAGTATGGTGGTGCTTGGTGGCGTCACTCGACTAACACGATCTGGTCTTTCAATGACTGACTGGAAATTCACTGGTGGCCTCCCTCCTCTATCAGATGAGGAATGGTTGCAGGAGTTTGAGAAATATAAGCAGTCACCTGAATACAAGCGGTAAGAGCCAAGCATGATACATTTTGCATTTTTGTAGCATTTGAATTCTCTGTGAGCTTGTGGTTAGAGATTAAGATTTAGTTTCTGTTATAACTCCTATAGGAAGTGTTAAATGCTTTTATTGATGCGTGATTTTGACACCAACTAAATATGCACGTGAAAATCGCATTGAATTTACACGTGAGGTTTTTATGAGAGTATTTATGATGCAGTGAGAATAGATGTTTAAGGAAACATAAGTGAAAAATTGACAAAAGAGTTTTAAAGTGGTTTAGATACAAGAAGCAAATCCTACGTCCACTGTAATTTTATTATTCTCTGACTATTTTTCTCAAATTGTTTGCGAGACATACAAAGATGAAGTAATGCTTTGTTTACATAGAAAAATAATGGCTCAAGCTTGAATGTATGTCCAACCTTTCCTTCAATGTGTATCAATTGTCAGTTTATATATTGTTTTTTTTTTTAATGATTGTCTGTTTGCTAGTTTTAAAAAATTGCAACGTGTGACAATTATTTTTACCACAAATTCTGATGACTTCTTAGGGTTGTGCCAAATGACACTTTGTTGATGACAAGTTGATTTTTATGGAAGTTAGTTGGGTGACAACACAACATTTGCCCCCCAATTTTTGGAGTGCGAAATCGTGCTTGAAACACTCATGCCTTCTATTTGGATGGTTGTCGCACTATAAGATACAGTCTCGAATTGAAGAGCTTGAGTTGTAGCTTGTTTTCTCGAACTGAAGAGTTTGAGTTATTCCTAGCGTGATTGGTGCGAACTTCTACCGAACTAAAGAGTTCGATTTATGTCCTGCTTGATGGGTGCGAGCTTCGACCAAACTGAAGAGTTTGATTTATGCCTTATGCGATGGGCGCGAACTTCTACCGAACTGAAGAGTTCGATTATGCTGAGCGTGATGGGCACGGGCTTCTATTGAACTGAAGAGTTCAATATGTCGGGTGCGATTAGGTGCAAGCTTTTACCAAACTAAAGAGTTCGACTTATGCCTGACGAGATTGGGCGCTAGCTTTTACTGAATTAAAGAGTTCGATTTATACCTGACGCCTTTTGCACAATGTTTTGAGATGTTGCAATATGTAACAATCGGGGAGCAGTGTCCTTGGTGTCACCGTCTAGACAACATTCGCTGCATTATTTCTGCGGCATAAGAGTTGATTTGAGAACAAGAGTTGAGAGCTGAAGCTGAGATCTTGAGTTGCTACAACGATCTAAAAATTGGGATCGCGATTTGAGAGCTGGGACCGATCTACTAGCTGAGAGCTGATCGCGATCTGATAGTTTGGAGCTGATCGCAATCTAATAGCTGGGAGCTAGCTGCGATCTGGTAGCTTGATGCGTGATTTTGACATCAACTAAATAAGCACGTGAAAATCGCAATGAACCTACATATGAGGTTTTTATTAAAGTATTTATGATGCAGTGAGAATAAATGTTTAAGGAAACATAAATGAAAGATTGACAAAAGAGTTTTAAAGTGGTTCGGATGTAAGAAGCAAATTTTATGTCCACTGTGATTTTATTATTCTCTAACTATTTTTCTCAAATCGCCTGTGAGGCGTACAAAGATAGAGTAATGCTTTGTTTACAGAGAAAAATAATGGCTCAAGCTTGAATGTATACCCAACCTCCCCTTCGATGTGTATCAATGGTCAATTTATATATTGTTGCTTTTTTAATGAGTGTATGTTTGCTGGCTTTAAGAAATTGCCACAAGTTCAGTAAAAGCCAGCACCCAATCGCACTTGGCATAAATCGAACTCTTCAATTCGGTAGAAGCCTGCGTCCATCGTGCTAGGCATAAATCGAACTTTTTAGTTCGGTAGAAGTTCATGCCAATCGCATCAGGAATAACTCGAACTCTTCAGTTTGAGAATACGAGCCACAACTCGAGCTTTTCAATTAGAGACTGTGTCCTACGACGCGACAACCATCCAGATAGAAGATATGAGTTTTTCAAGCACAATTTGACATTCCAAAAACTGGGGGCAAATGTTGTGCTATCACCCAGTTTGCTTCCATAAAAATCAAGTTGTCATCAACAAAGTGCCACTTGGCACAACCCTAAGAAGTTATCAGAATTTGTGGCAGAAATAATTGTCACACGTTGCAATTTCTTAAAGCCAACAAATAGACAATCATTAAAAAAGCAACAGTATATAAACTAACCATTGATACACATTGAAGGGGAGGCTGGGCATACATTCAAGCGTGAACTATTATTTTTCTCTGCAAACAAAACATTACTTCATCTTTGTACGCCTTACATGCGATTTGAGAAAAATAGTTAGAGAATAATAAAATCACAGTGGACTTAGGGTTTGCTTCTTGCATCCAAACCAGTTTAAAACTCTTCTATCAGTCTTTCATTTATGTTTTCTTAAACATCTGTTCTCACTGCATCATAAATACTCTCATAAAAACCTCATGTGCAGATTCATTGCGATTTTCACGTGCTTATTTAGTTGGTGTCAAAATTACGTATCAACAACTTTAAAGTTACATAATCACTTGTAGTTACTGATTGAACAAGATATCTTTGTAAGCATTCTAATTTTGATTGTCTTTGGTATATATCAGATATTTGTTTCATGGGATGAGTTTGACACAGTTGAAGTTACTACATTGTAGATTGGACGAATTGCTGTATAAAATTTAGTGATGTTACTTGTTTTTGACCTCTGGCAGTGTAAACAAAGGGATGAGTGTTGAAGATTTCAAATTTATTTATTGGATGGAATATGCACATCGCATGTGGGGAAGGGGATTGGGTATCATTTTTGCTCTGCCATTTTCATATTTTCTTCGTAAGGGATATATTACCTTACGACTTGGACTGAGACTGTCTACTCTTTTTGCCCTTGGTGCTGGTCAGGGACTAATTGGGTGGTGGATGGTTAAAAGTGGTTTGGAGGTGAGAAGCTATTCTATTTGTTCTCCTTTATCTACTCTATGATTTCTTTTCCTTTTCAGTTTACATTCTGGTTTTTCAGAAGTATTTTAAACCTTTAATATTGTCTCTTGTAGGAGCCACCCTCTGAATATTCTCAGCCTAGAGTGAGCCCTTACCGTCTTGCTGCCCATCTTACTTCCGCGTTTGTCATCTACAGTGGCCTCTTTTGGACTGCTCTTTCTGTTGTTATGCCTGAACCACCTGCAGAATCAGTTGCTTGGGTTCGCGGGGCAGCAAAAGTGAAAAAACTTGCCCTTCCTGTGAGCATCATCGTAGGCATCACAGCTGTCTCAGGAGCTTTTGTTGCAGGAAATGATGCTGTATGTTATCATAATTGGTTGTCTTTTTTTTTCTGGTCTTTCGAATGGATCTAGTAAATAGTATAAATTTCCTGCTTAGAAACAACTGAAAATTATGTTTCTGTGGTCATTTTCCAGGGCCGTGCTTTTAATACTTTTCCAAAGATGGGGGATACATGGATTCCTGGTGATGTGTTTGATATGAAGCCTCTGATTCGCAACTTCTTTGAAAATACATCTATGGTTCAGGTAATTCTTTGTGCTAAGATTTCATATTATTGTTTAGCAATTGAATTTCTTGATTTTGTTGACATTTGCATCAATTGCTATTTGCTGAGGCTAAGTTGATTTGGCTGAAATGGGAATTGAATAAAATTACATTTGGGAGGGACAAAAAAGGGAATAGGATTTCTCTTAAAAGCTCTGTTTGCCGCATAAACATCTACATGAAGGAAAAAAAAATTCATTTTAGTGCTGCTTGTCGTCTTCTTTAGGTTTTTGCCCGGAGAAACTGTCAACTCAATCTATAATATAAATTGTTCAAAGCCCGCCTTTAAAGAAGAAATGTGCCTTTATTAAATACTGCAATATGCTTATACAAGAAATCACTTTAATACTTGTTAATATAATTGTAAATTCTGAGATACTAGACTTGCTGTTTAGATATTGAAATTTCGTAGACGATAACCCGGAACATGAGATGAAAATTTTCATCACTACCACTTTGATTATGATGAACAACTATTCATTTTTAATGTGTACAGCTTGACCACCGTATCCTTGCTACAACCTCCTTATTTGCAATTGGTGCTTTATGGTTGTCAACAAGAAAGTTGGATATACATCCTGCAATCCGATCTTTGATTGGAACCACAGTTGGCATGGCTGCTCTTCAGGTGATTGTTTAGTCTATCTTTACACTTGTTTATCAATTGCCTTCAATGATTCTATATTCTTTTACAAGCAGAAATTTTTTATTCTAAATTAAACCAGGACGTCCTGATTCCTGTTTATCAAATTTGTTGTTGGAATCATTGCAGGTGACCTTAGGGATTTCAACGCTTCTCTCATATGTCCCTGTTTCACTCGGCTCTGCACATCAGGCTGGAGCTTTGACTCTTCTGACTCTTATGATCTTGCTCAATCACACTGTGCGAAGGCCTTCAGCGTCTCTTCTTAAATCTCTCCCTCAAGTCGCAAAATCATTCTGATAGCTTTAGTTATAAGTTTATAAGTAGCAACATTGATTATTGGATACTCATAATATATTTTGACCTCCATTTTTCAAATTCGAATGCAATCCGATGCGCTATTGAAAAGCCAAAAGCTTTTGTTGTATTTCTTCATTTGTTGTACTGGGAAAACAAATCCCTATTCTTTGTAATTTGAATGGTAAATGACATTTGAGGCTCTATGACTTACCCAATTAATAGCTTCAAACACCCATTTCACTTGCAATAAAAGCTAATAGAAAATCCTGCCTTCATTTTGGTCTAGTGAAGAACTTTATGGTGAGAATACTTTCTGGGGAAATTGTGAGAAAACTTGTAAATGAAATTGTTAAAAGTCAAAGTTTGTACTCTTGATGGCAACATGATGAACATAGATACCTTACCTTTCTCATATCCTTTTGACCTTTCTCGTATCTTCCCAGGATCTCGTGACATGCGAAACTAATACTATTAGTAAGATCAGGATCCTCTTTTAATCTGATTTTTACCTGAGCAAAATACAAATTCATGATTGGTGGTATTGGTGTCATTAGATCTTTACATCATCGAAAGTTTATTATTTCCTTGCTTTCCAGAATTACAGGGTTCAATACAACAGTTGAACTATCTCACTGCAACAATATTCAATCTTTAACGATGTTGCATATGACTATTTATCAAATGCAGGGAAACGAAGACCAATCTAATAGCCAATACGTGTCTCTGCAACTGATCAACACACTGCAAACACCATGCCACGTGCATAACATCACAACTCTCATCTAAACAACACGTCTCCCTCTCTTTTACTTCCTATAAACAACTTTTTCATCACCATTTACCAGCTAAAATCCCAAGAAATCAAAGCAAAAAAAACCATCGCCAAACCAACAATGGAGTTTCAAACTCAAACTCGTCATCATCATCCTCAAAACCGACACCATTTATCCAACACCTCCACCACCACCAAATTGGTTTCTGCGACGGTGGCCGGTGCAGCACTCGGTGGACCGTTACTGGGAGTCATGGTGTTCAGTTTCTTGGCAACACTGACCCTCGTTCTTGTAACCTCGCCTCTGTTGCTGATCTTCAGTCCTTTGTTGCTATGTGCTGCGTTTGTGCTCGTCGGGGCCTTGACTGGGTTCGCTCTGGCCGTGGCTATGGCGTCTGCCGGCTTGTGTGCGTTCTCATGGACTTCAAGGGAAGTTGTAAGGTGTTTAGGGTTTAATGGTGAGAGAGTGAAGGAGCATGGGAGAGATTTTGGTGGGCATTTGCAGGAAAGAGTTCATAGTAATAACTCTGCTCAATACACTAGATTAATCCCAGTTGAGTAAGTGCTACAATGATGCAACATCCAAGACAACTTTGATGGTAAGATAATTAGGTATTAGTAATGTGTCATTCTCCACCTTTGTTGGTGCTCTTATATGTGTACCATTTATGTTTATGTATAATCCACTTTGTAATTGATCTTATCCACGATTAATTAATAGTGATCTATCCACTGCCAGGTCTTTTGACGGTAAAAGAGTAGAGGAGAAGATCTTTTTCCGGTTCAAGTTTCCAGACTTTCCCGTAACTCTTACTTATACATGTTTTCCCGAGTTCGAGTATCTAGACTCCGAGATATCTTCTTCCGGGTTCAAGTTTCTAGATTTTTCCGTAACCCTTATTTATACATGTTCTCCCGAGTTCAAGTATCTAAACTCCGGCCCCTAGGATGGACACTTTGAGAGGACATCAGGGAGGATAATGGTGTGACAGGAAAATTTATATAAGTTTAATTACTACATATTTTAATACATTTTGTCTTAGTCTTCTCTTGTAAGTGACGAGGGTCGGCAACTTTGTGTGAGTTCTTGATTAATTAAATCTTAATTATAAAGTTTATTTGATTACTAATCTTCAAGATTATGGACAGTACGATCTTAGATATTCTAAAATGATTTTCTATAAATTTTTTTTATTTTTTATTTTTTTATGTTTTTGGGTCAAGTTTAGGTCGTGCCTCTTGAGTTGGATATTGAGTCATTTATGAGATCCGATAGTAACAAATCGGATATTTTACAGCTAGATTTTGAGTAATCGAATTTTATCTTTAAAAGCTGGAAATCCCATATACCTAACTTAATTAATGGTGCCTTTGTGTCTTGTGGAATTTATCTTTGCTTCTAGACACCATATTTGAATTATTCCATTCTCTATAAGACTAAGTTGGAATAACATGTTATATATATTCT
>WYDK02118157.1:13092322-13107956 GCA_009867345.2 Toxicodendron radicans
AAAATACTAACATTTTGGTCTTTTAACTTAAAGAGAACATTGGTCCACCATTAGTTGACTGTTAATTGATTCGTAAATTACACTAAAATGGTGTTAACTGATAATTGACTTGAAAATTATACTAAAACCGAGAGAATATCCCTTTATGAATTATTGAAAATATATTTTCTAAACTATACAGTTGCAACTTAAACAAACACAACATATTACACACCTTAGTGTTTATTATCTATAAAAGTATTGTTGGTTCATTATTTTGGATTTCATGCACGCGTTCTTTACCCAAAATGTGTTTATTTAGTTATTTATGTTCAGTCAAATTTTGTTTTAAGTCAAAGGATCAAAATGCTAATATCTGAAACAAGTGTCCTTAACGGAATAAACCAAAGCTACAGGGATAAAAATGTAATTCTCTCAAGATTCACACGTGAGTCAAAGGCCCTTAAGATTTTGTCTGCAATAAAAGTGTATATAAGCCTCACGTGCGACCTCCTAGACTCTTAATAACTAAAACCAAGTAGTTGAGTTTTGATTACAAGAGGAGATGGCTTTGTGTGAGCAAAAGCAGAAAGCCAGCCACCCAACATTTGCTTGCATTTGCAAGAACTCAAAGCACAGTCAATGAAAGAAAGAGAGAGAGAGAGAGAGAGAGAGAGAGTTGACCGGGCGTCTCGTGGGTGAGCTACCGGCCTATCTCTCACACGCTCAATGGCGTTGAATTCTTTAATATAATCATGCACCTTTGATGTAATCTCTCTCTTTCTTCATACAAACAACAATTCCATGCACATTTCCTACCCCTATTTCACATATATATAACAATATCACTCACCATTTCTTTTCTCAGTGACCAAACAAATAATTCTTTCTTCCCTTTTCTTTACTATAACCACTATCAACATTTCTACTTAAAAATAAGCAAGTGTTTAAAAAAAAAAAGAAGATTAAGTAGAGATGGGACGCATACCGTGTTGCGAGAAGGACAATGTGAAAAGAGGGCAATGGACTCCTGAGGAAGACAACAAGCTTTCTTCTTATATTGCCCAACATGGCACCAGAAACTGGCGCCTCATCCCCAAGAATGCTGGTTTGTTTACTCTCTAATGATAAAAGAATTTCTAAACCCAATTGAGAAGCTTTGCTTGACTAATAAGTTGTTTTTTTATTTGATATGTTAGGTCTCCAGAGATGTGGGAAGAGCTGCCGGCTGCGCTGGACGAATTACCTTCGTCCTGATCTTAAGCACGGGCAGTTCTCAGAAGCGGAAGAACAGGCTATTGTGAAGCTACACTCTGTTGTTGGCAATCGGTATGTCAATGCATATGCATGTTCTAAATGAGAGTATCTAAATGACAGAGAAAACTAAATGATTGATTTCGAAAATGTGTAATGCAGATGGGCACTGATTGCAGCTCAGCTACCTGGCCGGACTGATAATGATGTTAAAAATCATTGGAATACCAAGCTGAAAAAGAAGCTTTCAGGCATGGGTATCGATCCGGTTACCCACAAGCCGTTTTCCCACCTGATGGCGGAAATCGCCACCACGCTGGCCCCGCCTCAGGTGGCTAATCTTGCGGAAGCAGCCCTCGGCTGCTTCAAAGATGAAATGCTACACCTGCTAACTAAGAAAAGAATAGACTTCCAGCTCCAACAATCAGCACCAGTGAACACTACAGCCACTTACATTACCAGTAAAAATGATGAAAACGGTGACACTATCGAAAAGATCAAGCTAAATCTATCAAGGGCAGTACAAGAACCTGAAATGCTGCCCTCGAACAAGCCCTGGGACCCTACAGGAGCAATGTTGGCAAATTTTGCAGGAGGCTGCAGCGGTTTCCCTATATCTGTTGGTGGATTTCACTACGGCACATCATCATTTGGTAATGATGGAGCTGCATCATCACCATGGACCCAGAGTATGTGTACTGGAAGCACGTGTACAGCCGGAGAACAACAAGGGCGGCTGCATGAAAAGGTTGAAGATGACAATGGCGAGGAGTCCGAAGTTAGAAAAGGAATCAGGAATGGATCCACCATATTCAATACAGATTGTGTCTTATGGGATTTACCATCTGATGATCTAATGAATCCCATAGTGTAGGAATGCTTACAAAGCAGAGGCAAGAAGGCAGAATTCCTACTATATGAAGAACAATAAACTCAACCTCAATGATAGAAGATATAGATGTAAATAAAACTTTACAAATTATGATAGAATTTACTCTGAAAAGAATTTTTTTCTCACTATACTATCAATCATAGTGTTTCTATTACATCTTTGTCATACAGGTAATGTAGATCATGCAAAATATGAAGATGACGACGATGTATCCGCCAAAATCTGCAAGCATTAATAAGAGAATTAAAAAAATAATAATAATCAAAATTTCCAAAATTAAGAGCTAATATCTGGTAAAGGATAACTTTTTATGAGGCTACCTCGAGTTGCTCTTCTGTAAATTTATCTTTCTGTAGATTCCATGTATCAGCATGAGTCCGACGGAACTCTGCAACTGCTTTTGTCACTGTAGATTTAATTGGTGTTGGCTCCCCCCCGAAACGAGCCAGTAATGTAACATGCTCAGGCAACCAACTGCAAGGGGAGAAAATGTCTAATATAAGCATGAAATGCATTACAATCGTCAGAGTAACACAATCTATTACAATGGCCAAGGAGTGCTAACAATTAGGCATCAAACACACTTCAGTTCACAAAATTATCCCTAACAGTTTCCAATTAAACAGAATGATTATCAATTTTAGCAAAGCCAAGATAATAAGACAAGATCAGCTCCACTGACTTCACGGGAAAGAGAGGACCTGGTTGAATTTTTACTCTACAAATACTTGTAAGAGCAAAAAAATTATAACAATTCCAGGTAATCTGACTTCCAAATTTGTTATTAAGAAACCAATACGATAAGAACAATTTCTTATTTTTAATGTCAACAAACCTGGGCATATCATAAGGGACTGATAACACAGAAGCAACCAAAGCAAGTACAGCGCCATGTCTAGAAGCGATTGACTGGCCAGAACTCAAATTCCTACACTCACAAATTAGAGATCTCAAGATCAGAATAAAAATATCTACAAAGAAATTTTGAGTATCAGAGCGCATTACAAAAGTATGTTGGATGCACAAAAATTATATATAGAAATGCATACAAGGAAAACTTATATTTAAAGTGTAAGCAGATGGGTATTCCACTGTGCACCATATGAATGGATGACATACAGATCCTAAGAAGAAGCCCATGAATATGCATTTATTAACCACAATTATATGGACGTTTTTCCCTCACTGGAAGGTACATAGAGTAAATAACATTTCAAATACATCAGAAATAAATTTATCACCTCTTATTCTTCCTTTGAATAATATTTGCCTGCTCATAAGCTCTGTCACGGAAGTCCTTGGCCAAATCTTCATCCCCACCCTTCATTAAGCCTGCTAGAACAGCTGCAGCATGCTCCCTTACCTGGCCAAGATGTGGCTATTTCAGTTAAAATGTAAAGAAATCCTACCAACAGTAGCCTGATAACTCACGACAACGGTAATAAAAACCGCTAACTCCCATAAGATTTTGACATTATTGCCAAAATCCATCTTAATATTTCAGGCTTTGAGATAATAAGAACAGCTAACTCTGATAAGATTAAGACATAATTGCCAAAGCCATCTTTAATATTCAGATTCTGTGCATCTTCTAGGTAAAATTGAGGGTACTGTTTCTGATACTGAATCTAAGTTTGTAATTCAACGTTATCATTCAATACCGCAATAAACATTCATAGAATGCAAGAACCGTAGCATTACTCTACACCAATAGATTCAGCCAGGAACTTGCCTCAACTTGATTGTCTGTAAGTAACTTCTCCACGGTTCTCCAGATTTTTTGTTTCTCTATCTTTGAGAGAATGAAAGTGTGCCTGTTGTTTACAACAATGTTAGTATCTCTATTAAAAGAGAAAAGAAGAAATCATAAAAGAGAGAGACCACAGAAACAAAAGCAAAATAGGGCCGAGAAAGTGATTCTTTCTCTACAAATGGCAATTTATTAAGTAAAACTTCTCTTGCGAATAACCATAGACACTCTACCAATGAACTTAGCAGATTTGTTTCAGAAAAGTTAGTCAAGAAAAGCAGTCACAATCAATAAACCAAAAATTTTTGATGCCAAGGAGAACCACATTAAAAGGTACCTTACCTATACATAAAAGTTCGAAGATACGTTAAAGTAGCTGATCTCGTCCTCCAGTTAGAATCATCCACAGAAGATAGAATAACTGAAACTGCTTTCTGAAGATGAGGTTCACTGAAAATCCTCCATTTAAGCAATTCAAAAGCTGCTTTGGCCAATGTTGATAAATCTTTGTTTGAAGTTTCCTTTGCAAGGGGAGTAAAAAAAAAGGAACACTTTTTAGGAAGAAGATGTGGATGCAATCAAAAAGCTAGTAACAGAATAGCAAGTACGCAGTGATCACAACAGCTTGAGAAACAGAACATCTATACATAACTTATGCATGGGAAGAAAGTGATTACATAAAAGTTTAGTGGCAAGGATTCTCAAACAAAAATAGAGCAATATAGAAAACCAGCATGACCATTTCATTAGTTTCTCCTATTTCAAACTCATTGAAAATGGAACCAGTCAGACCTTAAGTGCTAAATTCCATTTTTAAAACATGTTCTGAAATTTATACAATCAGTATATATATTTCCATAAATTCTATTCTTCATCGACCAGATGAGAAATGATTGTTACAAAATTGTACTTCTCATACCTGCAAGGATATTACAGGATAGAGGAGTCCCACAACCACATCCAGCAAACATGGAGATCTTCCAGACTTCAAAGTCGAGATTATAAAATGGAATAACTACACATATCAAGAAAATTGGAACTGATTAGTAAAGAACATAAAAACAGTTTAAGATTTACAATCAAAATATTATAAGAACCAGTACCGTTTCCATCCATTTGACATCATCTTGTGAATCCCCATTCAAATGCCCGTTTTGAGTACTAATATCAGTTGACATCTCCGAACTGTCAGAATTACTATTATTCTGAATGCTCATAACTGCTTCAGATGCTCTTTCTGTTAGAAACTGAACCCATCCTTCCTCTTTAAGCTGATTATCAATATCAATGTTTTTCCCTTCATGTGAATGATTATGCGGAAATGACATATAGAGCCGAATGTTTGAGCACAGCACAGAAAGGGTAACACCTATAGCCTCCCTTACCTGTCAAAAATTGACTTCACATTGGATACAAGCAATAAAACAAATCCAAAGATCATAGTAACACAAAAGAGATATAATTTAGCTTTTCTTTTTTCCATATGACTAAGGATTAGTTCTCTTAAATGATTTATACGCTGTTAGTAAAAATTAGCAGAAGAATAAAAAAAAAATCTATGCTAAGAGAGAAAGGCTTACTTGGGCTGATGAATGGCACATGTCATGCAGCAACTCATCCAGAAGTGTGATATGTAGCTGTATTTCTGGTAATGGCATCTTTTGTGGGGATATTTCTATGAGTGCAGCTGAAAGGAAGGCATAGCGCTTTGCAACCACAGTTGTAGTCACAGTTGGAGGTAAAGGTGTCACTAGACAATTCAAAATTTGTTGCCTCAGAAGAGGAACTTTTGTTCCATACTTCCCCTTTCCAGTAACAGCATAGCGTATGCAAGCTGCCCACTCAGGAGTGGATTCCACTGATGGAGCAAGAATAATATTCTGCAACTGGACCATCAACCAGCTGTCCCACACTCCTAAAAGACCATCAACATCAGAGTGCAACACCCCAGCCAATGCTTCAGCAGCAACACATTGCTTAGACCGTTCTTTGGCATTTACAAACTCCTCCAATGTACTTTTAAGTGCCAATATAACAGGCATGCCACATTCTTGTATTAGCCGCTTGAAAATCCGGGCAAAGTTGGAGTAAAAAGTATCAATTCCTAATAAAGAGATCCAACTAGGAGTACGCGGCCATGAAGCTGAAAAATCAAAATAAAACCGGGTGATTGATTTGTCTGCTAGGCTCTGGAAGGAAGAATTTCCATGATTTCCTCTGGAAGATGAGCTATCAGTATCTGTGATTATATGAACATGTGAAAGACTGTTAAGAGTCTCATTAAAAAATCCCTCTTCCTGAAAAATTTCGCTCAATGCTCCCTCCAGAGATGATTTGCCATCTCCTTGTGAATTCCCAGAAGATACTGGTTGATCCTCCACTGACATTTTATAAGGTGATTCTTTCAGTAGTGTATTTAGAGCTGAGATTGCAAGAATTCTAGTTTGAGGAAGTTGACTTTTTAAATTCTTTAAGAAGTGACCTGAAATGAGACAAGCATAACCAGTGTCACTAATGAACAAGAAGAATGCAAATAAGCAACAAATAACAAGAACACAGACCAGTGGTTTCACTTAGGATCTTCGAAGAGAAGTTTGGATCATTTCTAGATGCCATAGCTAACAAGAGAAGAACTCTATTGGCCATTAGATTATACCTGATTAAAACAACATGAATACAAGGGAAAAATTTAGTCCTTGTCAGAGAGATTAAAACATATGAAATAAGATTTTTGTGAATAAAGAGTGAATCAAAGGGAAACATCAGCCACCACAAGATTATTTGTAGTTGATTAACAGGCCTGTCCTCAAAATGCCAATTACCAAGACACTAAGTGCCATATTGAGAAAAAATCAAACAGCTTCAGCATCTACAACAGAAATCAAGGGGCAAAACAGCTAGTATTTACCGCCAGTGCAAGCGAGTAGAATCAAAACTCAAAGAACCAATCTGAGAAACCAAATCTGCAAAATCTGATCCTTCTGTATGATTGTCCATCGTCTTCAATATGCTCTTAGACACTCCCGCAAAGTGGATGTTGTATTTGACAAACAGCTGCCAGTCACCAGACAGAAGCAATTTAATGACAAGTAATTGAATTGATACATTTGGCTCTGAATTATACAGCTGGAGATTTTACCTCATTGATTGCTTTCTGAGCTTTTAGTGATTCATGATGGGAGCTACAAGCAGAAATGCAAAAGCATAAGACTAGGCACTTAAGATACTTTCTAGCAAAAAAAAGTTGCACTTTAATTTATGCAGAACTGCTGTTTATATGGAAGTAGGGGGCACCTTGAAAGAATCCCAAGTAGAAACGAAGAGAATGCCTTTTGATCCTAGAGAAAAAAAGAAAATGAAGATGCATTAGGAAAAATCGTTTTCTAAAATATGTTCAGAGAATTTTGAGCTAAAAGACCCACAGTTGTCAAATGCTTGAGAACTGTCTGTGTAGAGAGGACTGCACAAGATCCTAGGACAGCATATTCTGGTGAGCTTGGACTCCTTAAATTCTCAGTAAGAGAGAGCACACACTTTGAAATCAAGGATGGCCATCTCTTGATCATCTTCAATAGAGATTTTCCAGCAAGTCTAGGAACCAAACCAACATTTCACACATACGTCAGACATGATATAGTACCATATTACTTTGACACTGGATAAGCTGAATTACCAATATTGAGAATAAATATTATGACAAATTTTAAAACAAAAATGTGAATCACATTACTTTGTGAAACAAATAGCAAAATACCCAAAAGTAATATAGTCAAGATGAGTTCCTTCTATTTTGGGGCAGGTCCAGGTCTAGACTTCCTGCATACCTAATTTCTAATCTCTTGGAAAAACAATACTTATCCAGCAAAAGATCAAAATGATCTAAAATAACTACTAAATTGTTTGATCATAAACACTCATACTAGGCTACGGTACTCACAAGCGAACAGTTTCATAGCTATGCAAAGAGAGATTCAATAGATCATCCATCAAAAGAACCACATGGTCTGAAGGAGAGAAATCCCCTGTTGTACGAAACAGATGATAGGATGATTGTGATGATCTCCATGTGCCATGCATGTATGCTTTGTCAACAAGTGCCCACCTAGGCCTGCAATTCAAGAATAGATTGACGAGTTTCAATTCCAGATAATGATCAATACATTGTTCCAGAAAAATCTCATGATAAGTGTACTTTACCTTCTCTTTCCTTTAGAATGAGAGGACACAATAAAATTTATAGGAGGTTCTATAATGGCAGCAGATTCCAACTTCCAAGCCTGCCTGTGATTTGACCACTCATCAAATTCCAAACTTCCTGTATTACAAAGATCCAAAAATAACCTAATGTGAGAAAGATTCTTCTAAAATAAATAACCACTGCAAGATGCTTCCAAAGACAAAAGGAATCCACTTAAATGTCATATCCATTACCGTAGTTTCCTAAAGCATCCATAATACGAATAATGAGTATCAATAGTATGCTGTCATCTGATTTCTCCTTTAATAAGTATCTGCCATATTAGAAATATCATTGATGTTCAGCTATAATAGCACCAAAATGTGGGGAATAATATCTTTATGAACAAAAAAAAATAATTAAACATTACTTGCAGGCCGCATGTACAATCTCAGCTGCTTTTTCCCGCAATTCAGTACTGCCTACAGTCGACCCTGTTGCCCCAGCTATTAGAAAAGGGGTATGACCAGAATCTTCCATCATCCCATTCAGAGAGGATGGCCTGAAATCAGGCAAGCAAGATAAAACACCTTGCAAGGTAGACTCTATACGTAAAAGAGTCACTTTCAAGTGCTCTTTCTCATTTCCTGTATTAAAATGGTATGTAATGTTACGTGTTGAAATTTTACTAAAACAATCAAGAACTTAATGTGAACAAGCAAATAAAAAAAATTAAACAGGGAACGGACATTTGTTGAAAGAAGAAGTCTTTTAAATTTTCTGGTGCATTGAATAAATAAAACAACAGAAGTAGATATCTCTGTAAACAAAATTTCCTAAAAACTTATATTTTCTAGTATCACAATTATTATATTTGGATAAAAGTCTAAGCTCTCCAAACTAATAGAAACCAAAATCAGCACCTGTCCAGGTTAAGAAAACTGCCTAAGAGGAACGGATATGTAATTACCTGGATCAGAATGGATTTTAGTTTGGCATAGCTTCAACAGATCATCTAAAGCTGACTGAAAATGAAGGTTCAAAAGTTCATTTGCAAACAGAACTTCTTCATTATTTGGAACATGCCACTTTGGGCCTGCTACTGGTACATTATCAGAATAATCTTTTGTGCTGATCCATTCCTCTAATGCAGAAGCAGCAGGGTGACGTAAAACGCACCTAGGAAACAAGTATGTAAATTTTATTTGCAGACAATAAGAGAACAAATTGAACATAATGATGATTATGAAATTCTAATAAAAGATTATACCTGTACTGGTCAATAGGATAATAAAGAATCAGGCTTCCAAGAAGGGATCGAAGAAGATGATCACCGGCTACATTAACCTGCAAATGATTAAAAATAAATAAACTCAATAATGAAACAAAGAACAATTTTAACTAGTCAATACCAAGCATCCATTTCAACATACTGCATGTCAGTAAAGAGAGTTGTAAATTATGCAGAAACATTAGTCAACTAAAAGCATAAACCAGACCTTCCAAGATGGAGAGTCGAAGGCAGAAACAATAGCGTCTTTGAGTTGATCCTTGTAACGAAGAAGTGCAGGACCTGCATAACTGATCGCAACTGATAATATTTTTAATTGATAATCAATTGCTGTTTCAAGTGCGGGAGAAAGTGTCGGTTTTGCCTGAGAAGGAGGGAGGAAAAAACAATTAACTTCCACTACACATATATAGAGACAACATAAATGCTATAATAAACACTAGTCACAGGCAAAAGACCTTGGTTGAAACAGAGGCATCAGTAATCCCTCTGCCTCCAAATCCAGTAACAGGTGTTCCTTCCAAAGAGGATATAGCAGACAACAAAACTGGCTCAACAAGGTGAACAACTGCCTCCTCTGGGTTTGTTTGAACACATGCACAACAAAGCAGTCCAACTTCAGCAATTGCCCCAGGAAGAATGTTTGTTCTGACAAACTTGGAAATTTTCTTCAAGGCCTGTAAATGATGTGACAAAAAAGTTCATAATTATCAGCCCCCAGAGGAAAATAAAAGTCTGAACTAAGCATTTTATGCTTACAACTGACCTGATTATATAGTGATTTTGAAAGTCTCCCAAGCAAGATTTCGAGCATACAATAGTAATAAGGACCTTCCTCGACCAGAAAAGTTCCTGATGTTGCTGATGAATTTAGGCCTTCATTCCTGCAGCACCGGTAATTAATCGTCTTTAGGGGAAAAAGAAAAATGCAACACTTCTTAACAAATGGGATGAGGATAGCCAATCAACAGCACTTACAGAACACTACTGGGTTCCAAATGTTGAAGTAACGAAAATAAGCGACATAGGAATTCATCTAGCCATTCAGAAAAGCGGACCATTGGCATGGACAGTTCATCACTGTTGTCATCCAGAGCAGCTATCTGCAGTTACAAGGGGATAAATATTTTACCTTGTATCTACTACTAGTTATGGGCATATCAAACATTTATGCTATGAATGTTGGGGGCTTCAAGCTTACATTGGAAAATATGGAACCAATTAGTTGCATGGTTGCCAAGGTTTTTGGAGGGTCATTAGCATCCATACCAGCTAATGCATTCGATAATGATATCATCAGAAGTTCAACATACAAATCATCACCCCCATCAAGATCAACTGATTTCACTGTTGAAGTTGATAGGGATGTGAGGAACAGAGAACGCCCAGCAAATGCTACTGACATAACAGCAGTTTTCAACTGATGGGTGGCAGTCATCTGACTAGACACAAAAGTTGATAAAAGAGAAGTTAATGTGAAGAAAGAATCCCAACTTAAAAAAAATGAAGATTTCTGGTACAAATGATGTCAGATGTCAATAATTTTAGCATGAAAGCAATACATGCAACAATACTAACCGTCTCCAAGGCCATACGGAACCGGGATGCTAGAAATGGAAGAACTGAAGATGGATCTACATAAGACAAAATAGAAGTTGCAGCAGCAACAGTCTCAGAAAGATGTTCGTTTTTGCTATATTGACCACGATCAATTAACTTCAGCACCACATTGACAAAAGAAGTCCTCTCTGAACTTCCTAGATATAGTTCACTCTTTCTAGTATGATGAGTGTTCCTGTCATGACAGTATATTGACTAGAATGAGCATAAAATACGATTTCAATAAATGAAGAACACACATATAATCAAGTTGGTAAATTCTTACAGCTGTTCACGCTGTAAACGTTTTTGGAATGTAACAACCAAATGAAGCAAAAACCTCTCCAATGAATAAGTCCAGCGACCACCGTTAGAGGGATGGTAATATCTACAGCAAATATTTTAGAAAAGGAAAGATAATTGAAAACTAGGAACAATTGACTAGAGTGAGAAAAAAATATTATAGCATTAAAATCTGAGAGAACAAACTGCTCTAAGAGGTTGACCAATTTCTCAAAGTGCTCTTGAGCCGAACTACCGGGTCTTAATAGATACACCTGAAATTTCCATAATAAAATATACAAAATCTTAGGAGCTACCTATATTGGTATATAAAATTTAAGTGAAATGCAGACCACAGTCTATAATCTTACAACTGATTTTGCAATAGCCTTTGCTGGGGTGATTGTTCTATTGGAGAACAAGAACCTTGTATTTCTGGGAACATCCACAGAAAAAGGATATGATCCACTTCCATTTGCCACAGGAACCTGGGATTCCCAGATATCAGTAATTAACAAGAGGAGTAACAAATGGGAAATTAATCAGCCAAATACATCAACAACCAAAAAGACCAAAAAGAAAGCAGAAATAAAGGAATGGAAAGCAAAAAGACAAAAGAGCTCAAGCCATATAATAAAACATCATGTAAAACATAAAGGTGAATGAATATACAGTGATATCATCTTCAATTTGTCATTGTATATATCAATTTTGTACTGATTGATCTAAGAGATCATTATGCTCACCTCAAACATGTTCAGGTATCTCGAGAAAAGAGTGGGTATGTAACACTCCCAATCAATAAAGTCGTAGTTCTTTATAACACGAGCTATAACAGCTGTCCATTGACTGTTCCAGAATTGGCAATTTGGAATTGAGTCCCACAATTCTATACACTCTTTAATCCAATCACTGCCATGCCAACAGTAGGAAAGGGTCTCATTAGTCAACTGAGAAACCATAACTAATAAAAATTCCCAAACATGTGCTTCTTACTTTGAAAAGAAGTCTTTGTTGTCCAAGTTTGTAGGGAGAAACAATCTCACAAACCCTGATCCTTCAAAGGACGAATTGTGCCATGGATTTTCCAAACGAGATCTGCAAGTTTGATATAACAATATTTAGTAAGTGACAAGAAAGAAATCTTAAGGATTTGCCATTATGCCTAAGTAATTCATTTTGAATGAGATATCTGAGGAAGAAGTTGAATGATTTTCAAGCCTTAAAACTCATGTCAAACTTGTTCCTTCCTTCTTAGCTGTGCTTTATGGTTGCAATATAAGTAGATTGCAAGGAAATTATTATTGCATATCAAGCTTAAAACTTGTTGAATTAATGTCCAACTAAAAGAAAATCAGAAACTACACCTGAACTCAGACCATATCTCAAAGGCAGAACCTGGTGGAAAGAATTTCCGACAGGATCGAACAAGGGAGGTAACAGTTTCAAAATGTCGCTGTCTTAATCTCCACCCCTCTGGACCAGTGTTCCTGTAAATTTTATATTATTCAAGGTTATCATTGTAAGAAGCTCTCGAAACTATAAGCGAAAGACAAAAAGGATTCATATGCTAGAGCTTCCAGATGAAGAAAGGTTAAAGATCAAGGTAATTTTTTCAAGGTAGATGATTCAAAAGAAATGTAACAACAGAGAAAAAAAAAATGTTATTCATATGCAACACATTTGAAAAGCACAAAAGTAAAACTCACCTTGTGAAATGTGTATGAATCAGAGTGTCATACAAAGGCCGCCATGGAACTTTCAATGACAATTTCTTTCGATATTTGTTAAGCAATCTGACTAACATATTTCCCCATCTAACCTAATTCACAGAAACAGAACAACATATAAGAAAAAAGACAAAGAATGACAGCAAACATGAATAAGAAAAAGTTTTACATTGTAGCACCTGGACATAGAGTTTGTTCTGAGATATATTGAACAATTCTAACCCAAGTTCCACAACCGCATCCACATCTTCCAAAGATACTTCACTCTTTGCCTTTATGAATCTACACAGCAAGAAAAAATAGGTCAGACTCCACTTCTGTTACTATATCTAACAATAGGGACACCTTGAATGATCTACCAGCATCATTTACAGCTGAAAAGGCCAAAAGTATAGTTATAATGTGTGATGGAAGACCAGTGAAAGCAAGTTGATGGACATCCTCAACTATGTACCAAACAGGAAAAAGATTAATACAAATTATTCTGGACAGGGTTTAATACACTCAAATGCACGATGCATTCAGTCAAATTATATTCTTCAGTATATAGGCATCAATCACCAAACTGGAAAGGAGGCAAAAATAAATTCCATGTGTATACATTACTACGGTCAACCAGAAATTATTATGTTCAGGATTCTTCAGCCACCAGTGGCTATGAAAATAGCTGTAATTTTAATAACAAGCAACACATGAAAGTTGGTTTCTACGTAAAAGTACAACCAGAGATAAGCCTAAAAAGATGTTACTCATGACCGAAACAGGGAAAAATATTATGATATTACATTTTCATAATAATATAGGCATTGTGGCCAAGTCTGCATCTGTCGGTGCATGAGATCTTATCAAGGTTGAGATCATGAATGAGAATCAACAAATGAAAACTCATACCACTATAAAAAATAACGTTGATGGATTACAGTGGCGAAATATCTATAAATAAAGCTAAGATTGGATTTCTTCTTATGTGAGAAACCAGAACAGCCATCACGATTAGTGAAGTTAGTACAACTAGTATCATATAACAATGTGATCATAAGTTAATACCAGATTTTAGAGCCCCATCCAAGCATGTAAAGCTACAAGAGGGAAGCCACCTCAATTATAGAATCATTACATTCATATCATTCTTCTCCTAATAAATAAGAAAATGTAACTCTGCCATAAACACTTCCTCTACTTTCTTTCCTTTGAATACCCAAAAATGTATATATAACCAATCTTCCCATTCTCTCACAATTTCCACTTGTACACAATCAATACAGGCTTTCATAAACTCAATGAGAGAAAATAACTGAGTGGTCAATATTTACCCGCGAGCGTTTAGCGTTCCAGCTACAATCTTAATTACACTAAAGAATATCAATAAGTCACTGAGCATAATTGCATGACACTCAGTAATATAATTCAACTGATCATCATAGGTCTCATACAATGAATAACCAACACTAAAATGCCCATTGTAAGCACATTCTCCTGTTCTCACATCCAAGTGCACTAAACCATTCTAAAATAACACTATACAGTATACACCAACTTTTGCATAGAAACTGATATAGTATAGCACAAAATGAATAAAACAGTCAAGAGTACAAAAGTCAACTCAACTAATAAGTTAAATAATGTGACCCTAAATGAGCAATACCACATCAATTTGTATGTGAAATTCAGTATAAATAGTTTATGCTAGTCTCTCTCGTCTCTGAGCCGAACTCAAGCCTACTTAGATCAATCGTAACTCAAAATTTAATCACACTTCCGGAAACGAACCACCTTTTCTGTGCCACGTGGCAACAACCTACGAACTAAAAATATATTCCTCACCCGAGCCCACACTCACAATTCTTTTCATTCCACTTAAGTCAACAATTAGCAACACTCAAGCAAAAAACGAATTAAAATTCACCAAAAAAAAAAACCGCAGTTAATCAATCAGCAAACAAATTCAAACTAAAATTCAATCGAAAAACGAAAATTTAGTTTCAAGCAAAGTGAGAGCTCACAAGTCGATGACTGAGATCCATTTGAGAGTAGCGTAAACTGAATCCGGATCGTCGCGGCGGTACAAGGCCTTGACGGAGCTAACGACGGATGCAAATGATTCCGCCTCACGCTTCGTCTGCTCCGCCACAGGCGGCGGCAGCCACGCATTGTAGAGATGCATGTCCGTTTGTTGTTTGACGATGATTCAGTGAACTGAACTGAACCAGGAGTCAAAATTGAAAGTAAAGGAAATGAAATGAAGTGATTGAATTTTGAGAGTTCGGGGTTGTTGAGTATTTATAGAGACGGAATTTGAGTCTGATTTCTTTATTGTCAAGAAACTTGGATTTTTTATTTTTAATTTTTAATTTTTTTTTTAATTTTGATTTTTGGTGGGTTTTTATTTATTAACGTGGGATTGAGTTGACTGGTTACCGCCACGTGGGGCTTGTTCGTTTGTTTAGATAATAATTATGAAATAATTGTATCTTGGGGAACGGGAAATCTATTTTTCCGATACTGTTTTTCAAAAATGTTTTATGTATTTCTCTATTATTAAAACATTTTAAATAAATAATAATAGTTATTATAGACTATCCGTAAAAAATGGGATAATACACTATTTCCCTAAACTTCAACCCACGTAACACATGAGTCCAATACAATTCGCCAAATGATAAACTGCGACCAAAACGTT
>WYDK02118158.1:8911-20680 GCA_009867345.2 Toxicodendron radicans
ATGTTTAGATGAGTATTGTATTATAATTAAACTCGTCATTAAATTATAAAATATATGATAAAAGCTGACCGACTATTTATGCCTCGTGTTTAAAATGGTGGTTGTCACAGTAAATTAAGATGGAATTAATTAAGAACGTGGCAAAGGAACATTAGTTCATAATTTTAATTAATTAAAACATACGACCGACTCTACAAAGTAGAATTCATATCCAAGAAGACAAAACCAAATTGGGATCAAACAGTCATGCATGGAACACAATTCGTATTAGAATTGAAGTGATCATGGTATCAATCTCAGATGATGAGTAACTTGCAAAGAGAAAAGTGTGGAACTTTATCAGAGAATTCATAATATTGAAGGTCACACTTGTTTGGGTATTCATGATTGATCATGAGCAACTTTAGTAGCATTAATTATTAGCATGTAGACAATTCTTTTGATCAAATGTATAATACCACCGTCTGCATAAAAAAATTATATTTTTTGTCATAGTTTATGTGTTTGATTCAGCCCGAAATATCCTCCATATGCCCCGTGTCCGCGGGGTAGCTTCTTTAGAAATGGCCTTGGAATTCAGATTTTCATTATCTTCTTCAACTGCCATTCTTTTTGTTTCCAAGCCAGTAATTTGTCTAGCAGATTGACCAGTACTTTTGGAGCATAATTGAGATGTTGGCATTGGCAACTGCCCTTCTGCTGCTTCATAGGGCTTCCAAGCCAGAGATGCACTAGATGAACCCTGCTGAAATTGTTTCCCATGATCATTATGCTGATGCTGATGCTGAATTAATTAATTGTTTGTTCTAAGTAATTAGCAAGGTTCTCACGTAATAATTACCAACAATAAACCCAATACCTGAGGCTGTGATGCTGAGTGATCAGTAGAAAAGTAGTGCAAAATATCACTAAACTTTGTGTGCCCATAACTAGCAGCTTCTTGCCACAAGAGCGGACCAATCTCTTTGGCCTTAACATTCACCTCTAACAAGGTACGATCAATTTCTGTCTCATGTTTTGAGACATAAGGCCGCAATAAGAAATTATAAACATAACTAGTTCCCTGAAGAAAATGAATTACAAGTTAATTAATAAAATCTTAATCATAAAGATTTTTAATTAATTAAAAACAGGACAGGATGAATTAATTATGATCGATGAATCCATACTTTCGTTTTAGGGTACCAAAGGTATATAAAGAATGCCAACTTAGCTTCGTTGTACATTGGTAACCTTCAATAAAACAATTAAGTCATCAAGTAACACCATCGATATATCATAAACTTGAAGTTTAACAAAGTGGAATAAATTATACCAGGAAATGAAGGCATCGCCAACTCTCTCACAAACTGTGAACATAGCCACCAAAATCCTGAAAATTCATCAACAATGCTACAATCAATTTGCTTATAAGCCGTTATAGTTAATAAAGAAGGAAACCTTATTATATATATATATACCAGTACTGACACCAAAACAGGAGTTGGTCAATCTCTGGTGTTTTGTTCTCTACTGATTTGAAACACTCGTAAGCCGGGTATGCATACCCAAAAACCATTCTGTGTATAACATTCCATACTAATATTTAACTTCATTTCCTCATAAAATTAAAGAAACGGAAAAGTATACAAGATTACTCAGAAGCATGTGAAGTTTGATTTCGTTACATACAGCAAAGCTCTTGAAAGAAAAGATCCCATCATATATATATATATATATCTTTATGTTCCTTAACCTGCATGCAAGCAATAAGCAGATCATATAAAATAATTTAACTCATAAAGTGAAAGTCAGAGAAAAGTTCAAGCAAGTAGAAGAAGGGATTACCTTGTAAAAGGGAGAGCAAAGGAGTGGATGTTTATAAGATAGAGAAACCGTCTTTTTTAGAATATAGCTTTGGTTGGGTGGCAAGAAGCGTCACGACTGAAACTGATTTTCGCTTTGAGTTGAAAACAGTTTAAAGAACGTGGTTGATTAATTTATTTTTATAAAAGCAAAAAAATAAAATTGTAAATTTATGAAAAATTCTTTAAACTAGATAATATTATTTGACATTGTTAAATAATTCGTAAATTTATATAAAATTATGATTAGATGGATTGATGAATAATAGTATTTTTATAACAATTATGGTTTCTGTTGTTATAATTAATGATTGTTAATTAATCAGTTTCTTAATAGATTTATATGTTCTAAATCTAAAATTTATAAATGAAAGAAAGAAAAGGAACAAAAACGACACCGTTGTATACACGTCAGCGAGAAATATCCGTTAAATTCATCAACTAACAAACATAGTGTATCTCGTCATTTCATTCATAACCATTCTCTTCTACCTCTCCCTATCCTCAACTCACCAAACTCAAAATCTCTCTCACACTTTCTGGATGGACGCTCACTTCTTCTCCTTAAAATCTCAAACATTAACCCTTACCTCACTCTCCTCCTTCAATTCACCCAACCTCCGCCCACAATTTCTCAGGCCTCCTAATACTTCTCGAAGAAAAAAATGCGACAAACTCGGCCTTCTTCACACTCGCGCCTCTCCTCAATTTCTCGTCCGAGCTTCTCTCCATTCCGATTCCAATTCCGTTTTTATTGTCGTTGCTTTCGCCACCGTCACTGCTGTGGCTTACTTCAATCACTTTCTCAAGATTAATAGGACTAGTTCAAAACAGGTTAGTCAATATCCATTATTTTTTTTTCGAAATTTAAAACTATCTCGCTCTAATTGCTACAGTTTTTATTATAATTAATCGTACAAGTTTTAATTTCACTCTTTATGGCTGTCGGATTGGATGGTTAGAGTTTGTAAGTGTGAGATTACTCTCAATCTATAACAGATCATCTGTAACTTTTTAACCGAGAAACTTTAGGAAGCTGATTAGTACTCTTATACTAGTGCCATAATAAATATTCTCTCCTATGTACGTCGAGATTTTTTTAGTGTCCAAATACTCCAACTTAACTCCTGCTGGAAGGAGTTAAGTAAGAAATTTATTTTACCTGCTAAATTTGTTTACTTTCAATGGATATGGTTTTTCTTTCTTATTTTTGTATTCTTTTGGTAGGACTTCATAACATTTTTAGTTGGCTTGGTTTGAGTTCGGTTTTTGAGATGATACATTTTCTAAGATAATGCCCAATTTAATAGGTGTCGGGTTCCTCAAATAACGCGTTATCTCAGCTAGGCAGAACTACAGTGAACCAAACCATAGAAAGTCAGAATGGGACTACTTCAAGAGAAAACGAGTACTTGATGGAGAGTGTAACCAATCAAGTTTCCAAGGAAGAAAATGCCCATCATCAAATTCAGGAATCTACGTTGGTGCATGAAGGCTCCCTATTGACCGGCACATCAAATTCACTTGGTGTCAAGTCTCTTGTCTCTAGTATTGGTGATTATGCTTCTCCTCAAGAATCTGAAGCTACTGCTCTACCTATCGCACCTCATGTGATCCCTGAATCAAGTGTTGGGCAGCCACTTATGTTTGCAACTGAAATGCCTGACCTTCAGTTGGCGAAAGATCAAAGAGAAACTGGTGTGGGTACTGAGCTTCCTGGGCTGACAGTAAATATCATACATATTGCTTCATTAGTTCCTGAAAACAATGCTCATACTGAAGTAGATGAAGAACGGAAATTACATCAGAAAGTTGTGGAAGAGGATGAGATAACTACCTGTTATGGTGTTTTCCAAGAATCAGTCAGAGAAGAACAATACACATTTCATGGGGCAAATCAATCAGTGCTGAAGCCCCTAGCAAGCTTGGCTGCTGTAAAAGCTATATCTTCTCATGCTTCTCCTATGAATAGCTATAGCCTTTTTTCACTGAAGAGGAATACTGAAATAAAAGGAGCAGAATTATCAGTACATGATACTTTTCAAACTGCAGGTGCAGATTATTCTATAACATCATTTGTTTATTATGATGTCTTTTGATGTGTGTTTTAGTTTAGCATCGATAACTTTGTCTGCTTCACTTGTCATTCATCAAAGCAGGCTGTCCCAGAATTTTGACTTTCCAATTGTACTGACATTATGTAAAGGATGTTTTTCCATTCAGAGTATGTTGAAGGAAAGATTACTCTTTCACATAAAGGGGGAGCTTCCCACAAAAGAAAAGGCATAAGGAGAGGCAGAGACATCCCCAGAAATGATGAAAGCGTAAATCTGGTACAGGAAAACAGCAGAAATTTGCTCCAGTTCCCCTATCCAAATGGGATGCATGCTAATGACACTGATCTTTCAGAGCAATTAAGTGTTTACAATCACTTGCTAAGAGTTGGGAGGTAATCTCATCATTGACATTAATTTTCTGAAACATCGATTGTTTTCCTCTTAGACAAATTTTCAAAATACAGATAAATATAATTGCTATTATTATAAATTTTGATTTGAAGTGAACAGTGAAGCAAGCTCTTTAACTTTTTCTTGAGTTTCAGAAAATAAAAAAGAACTATTCTCATGATGGCACTGTCATAAACTTTACCTTATTTTTTTCGCGATTCTAAAAATTAATGAGGCTATCCTTGGATGATTTATTAGGTTAACTGCCTGCGTAGATTTTCTTGAAGACATGGAAAGAAGGGGTTTGTTGGATATGAATAAGGTAGGGTTTTATCCATTTACCTAATGGTTTCATCTAGTGCTTTACTCATTCTGGTTCCTGTGTAATTTATAAATTTCTCTTTTTTTCAGGTTTATCATTCAAGGTTTTTTAATACCTGCAAAAGCCAAAAGGCTACCAAAGAAGCTTTTCGTTTCTTCAAGCTAATCTCAAATCCAACGTTGAGTACTTTTAACATGCTGATGTCTGTGTGTGCAAGTTCTCAAGATTCAGAGGGTAAGTCCATGGGTTCTCTTCTATTTGGTATACTTTCTTGGTAGTTGCTGAAATTAATTATTATGTACTGCTATGCTTTAGATTCCTGATGTTTAAATCCACATTTAGGTGCTTTTCAAGTTTTGCGACTTGTTCAGGAGGCTGGGTTGAAAGTTGATTGTAAACTTTACACAACTTTAATATCAACCTGTGCTAAAAGTGGGAAAGTTGATGCAATGTTTGAGGTATGGTTACTTCCTTCTTACTTTTCTTGGGTTAGAATATCTCCAAAATTAGGGGTCTTTGACTAGGTTTTCAATCTAATTCTACCTCACTTTCATCAATTATGATGTAACTAGTAATGTTGTTGCTCTGTGTTCCTGTTATCATCCTTATGCGTTTCTAGCATTACCACCACTAGTGTTGGCAACAATGCCTTCCTGCCACAGTCTTCAAGGTTCAACTTCTTGCATTGGTTTAACCTTTTGCAATGTGATTATTTTCTAGTCTAATCAGCCACACAGTTATTGTCCTTATAATCATCCAAAATTTTGACTGGAGTTTTGAACCAATAAAATTATATCTAATATGCATAGTTTATGCACATTTGAAATAACGCATGTCAGATACAATCCCCTCTTTTCAAAGTGTTTTAATCTATTGATGCACTTGCGTCATAATTTCTTAATAAAACAAGGGGCCATATCCTTTTATTTTCGTGTATTTTACTTTTGATATTTGATGAAAAGTTTTTGTTTAGAAATTGTTGAAAATTAGATATATGGTGCTTTGTATTTGATGAAGCTTTAATGCTAGTTTTGTGCCTTATAAATTGACTTTACAGGTGTTCCATGAGATGGTTAATTCTAGAGTAGAGCCAAATGTTCATACGTATGGGGCACTTATTGATGGTTGTGCAAAAGCGGGGCAAGTGGCCAAGGCTTTTGGTGCTTATGGGATTATGAGGTCTAAGGTATGATTGTAGAAACAAATTCTTTAAAATCTTTTGATCAGACACTTATTTGTTTTATTGCTATTCTTTGAACCCATTAATCTTACTTCTAAATGTATTTTTGAACAAGGCTGCTTCAGTGGTTCTTGATTAGTTTCACGTTTCTAGCTCCTATTTAAATTTTACACTGATAAGATGTTATATGCAGTAGAATGTGAAACCGGACCGAGTTGTATTCAATGCACTGATCACAGCATGTGGTCAATCTGGAGCGGTTGATCGTGCGTTCGATGTTTTAGCAGAAATGAACGCAGAGACACAGCCTATAGACCCTGATCATATTACTGTTGGTGCCCTGATGAAGGCTTGTGCAAATGCTGGTCAGGTGTGTACACCATTTTCTTTTCCATATTTTCTTGTGGTCATTTTTATAATCTGAGAGTTATACATTTGCTATAGGTTGATCGAGCACAAGAAGTATACAAGATGATCCATAAATATAACATCAAGGGCACACCAGAGGTGTATACTATTGCTCTCAACTGTTGCAGCCAGACTGGTGATTGGGAGTTTGCATGCAGCATATATAGTGACATGACAAGGAAAGGGGTGGTCCCTGATGAGGTATTCTTTGTTCTTTATTTGTTGGGCCAATCTGATACCCATCCTTGTTACCATTGGAATTTTCACACCATAGTAAAAATTGAAACTTTCTGTTTTGAAACTTCAATCTTTTAATGGTGCTAAATCATGACTTGGTGGTTCTTTTCTACTTTTATAATTGGATTTTTTGGAGGAGGCAATTGATTAGAGTTTAGGGTGTTGTATTTCATATATTATAATTCTATTTATACAAGACAGGAAAGCAATCTGGTACAAACCCACAGTAATCCTTCAACCAGACTTAACAAACCAGAATTTAAACAAGAAAACAAGATGATAATGTATTAATCGGAATGGAACTCAACCTACAATAACTGAACCAGTAATTTGGAAAAAAGCAACAGAAGAGAAAGGAACAAAGAAACCTAGTTATTCGAGGTGCTAGGGCCTCCCTTACAACTTTCGAAATAACAACCTAAAACTCCCAAAAGGTACCCTGCCCAATATATGTTCTCATTGTCTCCACCTAAGGATTCTTAGTGCTAGCCACGTGTACAACAATTCTAATTAATTCCCCAGTGTCTTCAGGTTGGTCACTGTAGGCCCTTTCTTCCCCCTTCTTATAATAAACCTTGGTGACAGGAGGCTTAACACAATCCCTTAGGTTTTTTTAATTGATTGTAGTTCTTACTGTTGCTTATTGATCATAACATGAAGATATCACTCTCAAGTTGGCCTCTTATGCAGGTGTTTCTCAGTGCATTGATAGATGTTGCAGGGCATGCTGGAAAAGTGGAGGCTGCCTTTGAAATCCTAGAGGAAGCTAAGACTCGAGGAATGCGTCTTGGAATTATATCTTATAGCTCATTGATGGGGGCCTGTAGCAATGTATGTCTCATCTAGGCAGTCTGCTGTAAATGTTGGTTTTGATTTTTTAAGATCAATGAATAGTTCATTATGGGTTTCAAATTGGTCTTACAGAGTAAACTAAATATATGAGCATAAGTCTAGAACCCTCAATTTCCAAAATTATGTTAGTTAGCTAGCGTTCGACTTTTTCATATTATGATACTTTAATTCCATAAACAAAGATTAAATCTCAAGGTCTTCTGCAACTTAAGAAGAATATCTCTTGTTTTGCTTTGAAGCAATGATTTTGATTCTGTGGTTCCATATTAGGATCTAAATAATAATAGGCTTGATTAATATTAGTTTTTATAATAGCATGAGTTGTCTGTGACATGGCTTTGTTTCTTAATAAATAATTCCGTGTAAGATTGCGTTACCACTGTAAGTTACTTATTTGTAGTCAAACATGACAAAAAAAGGGCTTTCAGTGAGGTATTAATAGTGAATATAACTCCAATTTGTGCTTGGGTCATCCTCATTTTGCCCCAGATGTAGAACCATTGCAGCTTAGCCTAAATCTAATCTTAATTATTTTTGCATGAAATTGAATTAACTTAAGGTCTTCTTATGTATGACCTTACATTAATAATGACTTGAAAATGCTCTTAATTAACTGCTTGGATTAGTGAAGTAGATTCTTCTTGGGCTATATGTGGTTTAGTCTGATGGTCACCTCAAAATAGATTTTCTCATGGTTTATCATCATATTCTTTGCTACGTGTGATTGAACACAATGCATCTTGTTTTAGACCTGAGCCTCATCCCACTTCAACCTATTTGAACTTTGTAGTTATGTAAATCACAAATTTACAATATGTATAAATGAACATACAAATACATGTGAAGAGAGCATTTCCTCTTGGTGTGGTTAAGCTATTTCTTTTTTAGCTAATTCTCCTGTGCGAATGTGGAACTTGCTCGTTGCTTCACAAAAGAGCCGTATAGAAATATTTCTCTCAAGTTATTTGTGTATTTGTCCTAGAGAGGAGCTTTGTCTGTTTTAAGTAATGTAAGTAGCACCATTTCAAATGAAAGAGATAGGATGAAGTACATTGTGACCTATATGATTAAAAAGAAGTTTCTTGGGGTGGGGTCTGTACCTATAATTTGGTCCAAGTTTTTACCTAATATTGAAGTCCATCTTCTCCTTATAATATAAACAATCATAAATTAATTCTTTAAATATAACAGAGGTGTAATCCTGTGCTGATTTTAAGTGCTTAACCATGGTGCTTGTCCACCTTATATTTTGGCTGGGATGGTTTGAAACCCTGTTTTTTTGTGCTTAAGCCTCTCAAATGTGACCATATGCCTTGGTATATTAAAAAGTGTTATGTTGTCATATCCTACTGCTTTTTATTGAGATTGACCAAGATATAAAATTGTTATGCTACGACACTTAATACATGTGCAAAAAATTCATTGTGGTACAGAACTGACAATGACAATATTCTAATCTTTTTTTCAGGCCAAAAACTGGCAGAAGGCGCTGGAGCTATATGAAAATATGAAGTCCATTAAACTGAACCCCACAGTTTCTGTTATGAATGCATTACTTAATGCATTGTGTAAGTCTTCATTTTTTTCAATATATTTAGAGTATGGCTGGAAGTCCAGTGTGCTTTGAAAAAAAAAATCATGCTATTGTTTTCCTTAATTATAAAATGAAGATTTCTGTTGAAGAATATAGGAGCATAATTCAATGGAGTGGTAAAGAGTATATTTCCTTTCTCATCTAGGTTTATGCATTAGAGTGATTCCTTAACTTAGTATGAAGTGTGATTAATTATTAAATTGGAAGAAGTGTGGTGAATATTAATTTGGCACTATTTAGAGAACTGACTTTAGGAGACATGGTTTATCGTGGTCCTGGTGATTCTCAATTTTTTTGACAAAGATTTATAAGTATGTTCTGATAAATTTGAAGCATGGATTTGTGATTGCATTTATCGACTTAAATTTTGAATAAGAAATGAAATTGCTTACAGGTGATGGGGATCAACTACTAAAGGCAATGGAAATCCTTTCAGAAATGAAGAGATTAGGGTTGTGCCCAAATAGCATTACATACTCCATACTCTTAGTGGCAAGTGAAAAGTAAGTGAACCGGAGTTAGATTACTACAGTGATGATTGTTGATTTAACTTTTTAATTTCCCAATGAAGTCTTGAACTTCTGAGCATCAATTACATCTTTTGTAGAAAGGATGATGTAGATGTAGGCTTCATGCTTCTTTCTCAAGCCAAAGAAGACGGAATTACTCCTAACCTCGTTATGTTTAAATGCGTAATTGGTAAGTTTTAAAAGTTTCTAATCATTAGTTGTATAATTTTTCTCCCAAGGGAACTGCTTCCATTCCATATATTTATGACATCTTAGTTACCATATTGTATATACTGGACATATTAAAGGAATTTCAGGAGATGAATACTTTCTGTGACAACTTTAGTTCTTTTTGATGATTGTGTTTTTATCTGTAATGACTCTTAATGTTAAAAAAAATATGCATAGCCTAATAAACTCTTGACTTTTGCCAAGTTCTAAACCCCTAATTTTTACTCGATGGTACTGGGCTCATAGCCTTCTTGCTCTGGGAAGGATATTATTGTTGAAGAATTTGAGAGGTTGAAGTAAAGATTAACATTATAATCATGTGATATGGTCACAAGATTGCCTTATCTTAGAGCGACTTGATTGTTTCTGTTTTTGAAGGAATAGAGCACCATAATTTATAATTCTGTCTCATCTGAGACTGAGAGAGCTGAATGCTCGCACAACTTAACTGTTTAGTCATTTTTGAAGTGAGATTATCAACTTCTTAAATAATCTTCTGGTTTCTTTGATTGGATTATTTAGAAATTTGGATTTGGATTTCAATTTTGTGTCAAATTATGTAAACGAAATGTATAATTGTTTCAAAGTTTTAGAGTTAAAGGAATAATGGGGAGAGACAAAAAAAAAGAAGTGTTCACTCCAAATCTATTGGAAAATGTACTTGAGATAGCACCTTCCTATTTGGTATTTTATAATTTATGATATAACAACCGTTCAACTCCTTGGTGGATTTCATTAAATGTAGTTCTTCAAACAATCCCCGGATTTCTGAATTTAGCATTTAAAAGTTTGCCTTATTCTCTAGGATTTTCAAGATTTAACTTCTCACTAGTCCATTATTTATTTGTTATATCTCTTTTTCGCATTTGTTTATATGTTATGTGTTGTAGTTTTCCTTGACTTTGATTCTCTCTTTGAGGTTAAAAGAAAGTGGTCACGAATATTTATTTGCTTAAATTTTTTCAGGACTTTATAAATCTTGTTTTTAATGAGAGTTTGATGATTGTTGATAATTATTTTATCGTGATATCTTGAAGGCATGTGCTTGCGGAGATTTGAGAAGGCTCGTACCCTTGGTGAGCATGTTTTGTCTTTCAATTGTGGACGACCACAGATTGAAAATAAATGGTACCATTTTTTTACTACAGCAATTATTCTGTTGACATGCTTTTCTATTGCAAGAAATTGAAAGCAGCTCATAATAGTTGTGTTCATTGTGAGTGATCTTGGGCTGCATATTGACACAAAAGAAATGCCTTGTTCCTTTTTTTTTGCATTTTTTTCTTATTAATAGCCATTCCTGCAAAGTTTCTGATTTCAGTTTTTCCCCGCAAATAGTTAAAAACTTCAGAAGATTGGCTTTGTTCAATGACTCTTCAATTAACCTCTCATTCTTTTTTGGAAAATTTAATAGTTTTCTTCTTTTTCATGGATATAAAGTATTAAGCTATTGCTAATCTCCTCCACTTTTCTTCAGGACATCGTTGGCCTTAATGGTCTACCGTGAAGCAATTGTATCTGGTACGACACCGACTTCAGAGTTTGTTTCACAAGTTTTGGGATGCTTGCAGCTTCCATACGGCGCAAAAGATAAACTTGTTGAAAATCTGGGAGTTAGTGCTTACTCATCAAAATCCTCAAAACTCTGTTCATTGATAGATGGATTTGGGGAGTATGATCCTCGTGCTTTCTCATTACTTGAGGTCAGAAGTAGCTGAAATTAATTTTTTTTTTTTTTTTATGGTTCGGGTAAAATAGGTTTAAATCATTCTAGATTTTTATGAATTGATAGGAAGCTGCTTCCCTTGGAATTGTTCCTTGTGTATCCTTCAAAGAAAATCATATAGTTATTGATGCAAAAAAGCTGCAGATTCATACTGCTGAGGTGAGCTTGTCTATCTAGCATTTGACAATTTTCTAATAGTGTGCTGACAGTTGTTCTTATATGGAATTTCTTTATTATGTTAAGTTTGTTTTCTTGTGCCTTAGTTGAAAGTGCTTTACATGTACTAAGATTCATTGACAGTGTTTACATCTGTACTAGTTCTTACTAATTTCATTCCATGAACTTCTTAAAAGTTTAGATTGTTTAACCTTTTGTGAATGTGTGGGATTTTTCTGGATTATCATTTTCTTCATATGTCT
>WYDK02118158.1:82905-105663 GCA_009867345.2 Toxicodendron radicans
AGAGCTTGTGAAAGATTATGATTGTGAGATTAAATATCAGCCTGGAAAGGCTAATGTGGTAGCCGATGCCTTAAGTATTAATTCTACATTGAATTTTGTCTAAATATTCCACATATTTATACAAAATTTATGTGAAACTTAATATGTTTGATTTCAATGTATGCATATATGGCTAGAGGTATAGGCATAGATGGATCTGTTGAGGGGACTTCATCCCGCAGTGGCAGGTCGGGTGGCTAGACTTCTAAAGGTAGATCTGGAGCATGTGGAGGTGGGAGTCTAACTATACTGACCGCCTCCGGCAGGGCTGCTGTTCAGATACATTCACCTCCACTTGCACCGACGTTGAGGGATATTCAGGACGACCCTAGCATCTCTTCCCCTTGTATTCCGGAGAGTTCCCACAGGACGACAACTGAGTCGTCCGGACATGTTACACCCTTGACGGGTAGTAACATTGACGGAGATTTGAGACCGGCGATTCGGTTTGTTGGCGACCAATAAGTATTTAATCAAATTTTAAATTATTACTTATTTAACTTCATTTTTAATTATTCTAGCATTTAACTTATAAGTAATTATGTTAGGATGCATCTATCCAATCCCATATCGCATATTATTACTTCTATTTTCAAAGAGAGGATGGACAATGCTGGCGAAAGCTATTTCACAGCCTACCTTAGATTTTTATTTTGAGGAGTTCAGGGTAAGTTGGCCAAAAACATTATCATTTATTATTTTTTGTCAACTTCATTTACAAATAATAATAAAAATTGATAATATTGATTGTTTTTGTAGAAACATTATCAATGGGATGAAGTGAACGAGGCTGTTGTGAAGAGACCTTGGAAGAAGAAAGTCTCGGTCTGATACAGGGACCTCCTAAATAGCATAAGGAACAAAAATGAAAAGTCTAATTATCTGACTTAGCATCAGTGGAAGCAGTTTAGGGCGATATGGGGCACACCGGACTTTCAGAGGATCAGTCAACAAAATTCCAGCAATCGACTGAGTCCCGTAGGAACTTCGTTACATACAAGAGGCTCTCAGTCCCACACTGAGCATGCGGAGGCTATTTTTTGAATTCAACTTTTATTTACATTATATATGCTTTGCGTACATTACTTTATAAATATCTTTTATTAATGAGCCCTTTTGTTGCGTACAGGAGAAGAGTTTGGGTCATCGACCAAGCCCAATGGAGGTCTTTATGCAAACCCACACGCGTAAGGGTGATGGGATAAATTTTGTGGATGAGAAGGCAAGACAAACAAGTGTAAGTTGTTACATCATTTTTAAAATATATTAATTAAGGTGCTTATGCATATAATTTTATGTTTCTAACTTGTGTTTAAATTTTATGTTATTGCAGGATAGGTTTCATTTCATGTTACAAGAGCAGATGTCCTAGGAGGTGGCTGGCTCTGGAGGCCCTACAGAATTAGATCAGGCAGCCTAACATTTTAATGTTGTCGATGGGGAGAAGTAAAGGGTCTACGGACTTGGCTCTTAGGCATCTGTGTACTACGGCAGGGCCAATTCTTCAGTAGCTGGCTGTTTAGAGCCGAGTACCACTTCTGCTCATACTTCAGCGTCGGAGGTGGCCCGCTTACAGGCTGAGATAGCTAAGCGTGATGCACAATTGGAGAGTTTACAGGCACAACTTGACTTAGATCAAGATATATTGGTCACCTTTGACCAAAGGGTAGACGAAATAGTAGAATTGAAAAGGAGACAGATTGAGGACTACGTCCGAGGTTTGATTTCCAGCATGGGCATGTCTACTCTTCCATCTCGGACTCCACCTGATGACGACGACAACACCCCCTCCACATGACGATTATTATTTTTACTCATTATTTTTTATTATTGAGATTTTGTTTACTGCACTTTCGTGTAAATACATTTATTTTCTATATTTATTTATACATTTTTTCTGTTCAATTTGTTCATTATTCCCCTAAATAAACAATTATAAAAACGTTCATTAAACAAATTTAAAAATTAAATAACAAAAAAAAATTATTATTATTATTTTAACGACGGAATAACAACGGCATATTAAGTCATTAAATTTATGAAATTTACGACGGATTTACGACGGCAACTTAACAACGGATTAACGACGGTGTTCCAATGCACATTTGACAATATTTCACTTCCACATAGCAACGGATTTACGATGGATATTTAACGACAATACATAACGTCGTTAATCTGGCGTTAACTAACGACGGTTTACAGTGCACATGTGACAAAATTCCACTTCCATATAGCGACGAATGAAAGACAAAATTTTAACGACGATACGTAACGTTGTTAATCTGACGCTAAATAACAACGTATTAACGACGGTTTACTGATGCAGACGTGGCACAATTCCACTTCCACATAGCAATGGAATTACGACAGAATTTTAACGACGACATATATCATCGTTAATATGACGTTAAATAAAGACGGCTTAACGACAGAATTTCCGTCTCCAGCAAGTCGTTCTAAGTCGTTTCTTTTCACATCTTAGAGACGGATAATGGTGTATTTAACGATGGAAATATCCGTCATTAATTAACGAAGGATTTGAAGTTCCGTCGTTGAATTGGTAATGATGAGCATGTTAACGACCGACTTATGTCTGTCGAAAATCCGTCGATAACTTCGTTTACCAACGGATTTTCCTTGTTTACCGATGGAAATTTCCGTCGGTAAACAGCAATTTTCTTGTAGTCAATTAATCAATTCTAATCACTTAAATCTTAATCAATTGATTAGAATTGATTAAGATTTAAGTGATTAGAATCGATTAATTGATTATAATTGCTTAATTGATTACTTGATTACAATTGCTTAATTGATTAATTGATTACAGTTGAGTAGAGAATTGATTAGAATTACTTAATTGATTAGAATTGATTATAGTTGATTAATTTATTAGAATTGTTATAAGTAAAGTTGATTATAATTGAATAATTAATTGATTGATTAATTGATTATAATTAGAATTAATTAGAATTGATTAATTAATTAAAAAATTGATTAGAAATTTAGAATTAAATTAATTGATTTAATTTTAGCATAATGATAATGTTCACAAATCACAATGACACAATGTGCAAATTTAATTTAAACTTGAACAATTAAAATTTAAAATAAATTTGTTTTTATTAAATAATTAACTTACATCATCAACATCACCTACAATTGTGTTTTGAAGAGGTTTAGCAATTCCGGATCTTCAGGATGATATTGTAGTCTTCTATCTCCTTGCATTCAATCTCGCTAACATGTAATCCCTTCAACCATCTCATTGGTTAAAAAGCATGTTCTATCTTCAAAAATGCGCCCACTTATTGAGAATGCCAACTCCGATGCAATTGTTGAAACTGGGACACATAAAATGTCGCGTGCCATTTGGGCTACAATGGAGAATCAACTTGCATTATGTTCCACCAGTGTAGCACATTCATCTCGCTTTTCTCCTTCTTACTCATGTACGACATGTTCATTTGAAGAATATCGGTGTAGCTCGTTCGGTCCATGTCGATCGACGCTAGAGTTGCTACTACATCCACCGCTACTATTTTCCATGAACGTCCAGATGTTACCTCCATCTTGAAATGTTTCTTCATCAGCTTCTTGCTGGTCATTTGTGTCGGTCGTTCCACAGTACCTACTCTCATAGCTGGAAAAAAGACTTTCCAATTTTCTTTCAAATAAGAAATGTAGTCATATTCTAAACGTTGGCATATTGCATTAACTAATTGATTAAATATGTTTAATTTAAACCTAGGATCTAAAGTAATACCTAGTCCATATAAGAATGGAATATCTAACCCATATTTACGATATTTATCTTCCATAGGTTTCACAATTGAACTTAATTATGTATTATATCTATAATTAGCAAAAGTTTTACATATTTGAAATAAAATATCTAACGCTACATTAGTAGTAGTATAATAAATACCACTCAATGTATTAGTGGAATCGTAAAAACCTTTAAGAAAGGAATAAAAAAAATTGCAAATCGTCCAATCGGATGTGTTGCCGACTTCAATCGGCTTGTTCTTCGGTTTAAGAATTCTATAATTTGACCTCTTGTTGGCGTAGCTCTTTCTAACATCACATACATTGAGCTCCAATGGACCGACATGTCACAACATAGCTTTCTTGGTTCAACCGGCAGCACCTCTTGGCTACTGGATATGACATACTCGTTCCATCTTGTGTTGCTACCGGCTATGAATCCGATAGTCGTGTGCACCCTATCAATCCTCTCATGTATAGCTTCCAAACCTTCTTTAACAATCAAATTAATGATGTGGCAAGCACATCTCTGGTGAAAAAATATGTTATCACCGTGCGGATCCAATTCCTTTTGGAATAAATAAATTGTCACGGTGCTAGCAGCTGCATTGTCAAGTGTTAGTGCCGTTAGTGCCACAACTCTCTTAGTTAATAAATAATTTTGCAAAACTTCAATAATTGTAAGATAAATAGTTTGAGCACTATGTTTACTATATAATGGTTTAAATCCTATCAATTTTTGTTGTAAACCTCATCTATGATCTAAGTAATATATTGTAACAGTTAAAAAATCTGTTTTAGACCTGGCAGCCCATATGTCTGAAGTTAGTGCAACAAATATATTTTGAAATTCTTTTTTAAGTTTATTATTTCTCTTCTGATTGTTCCTCTACTAAAAGAACTAAAATTTGGATGAAAAGTTGTTTGAATCATTTCAACAAAAAATGAATTTTCAGATAAAAATATGGGAGAGTCTGTAGCAAATATGAATTTTGCTATTGCTTCTCATGCAGTGAGTGCATTGCATTGTCTTGTGGAGAGAGATTGTGAAGTAAAATTAAGCTTAGTTTGTATATGTCTACCTGGCCCGCATGTAGATCCAGTACTAGGTTCACTTAAGTGGGAGTGTTTATCATCAATGTGCCGCTTCATTGTAGAAGTCTTGTTCCCTGCGCCGATAACAGTATTACAAAAATTGCATACCCCACATGACTCTTCCCCCATCCCATTGAGCTTCTACCATGTCGACCGAGTAAAATGTCGCCATACCCCAGAAATCACCCGTTTCGGCACTTTTTTTTTTTGCTACCGCCTTCCATTTGTGTCTGATTAGATCCAGTCTTAACGGTGTTTGGATTGGGAGAAACGTTTGGAAATGATGAACAGGGATTGAACCCTTGAAATTATTCGATGGATGGAGGAATTGAAACATAAAACTCGTTAAAATTGTGTGGGGATGATGATCCTCCAATTCCATAATTTGAAGAATCCATTATAAATGATTGAATTTTTTATAACTAAAATTGATGTAAATAATGAAATTGAATAAAGAAAGAATAATGAAAAAAACATATATAATAAATTGAATAATAAGAGATGAATAAAATTAAAGAGAGTTTGAGAATTGGAGTACAGAGAATTAAGAATTTTGAGTTTTTATGAGAATTGGAGTAGAGAGATGAATAACCCCAACCCAGCGACCCCTAAAGAGGATCTCTGAACAGCGGTCGACTTATAAGTCTTAATTATTATTATTATTATTATTTTAAGGGTTTATCTTCAATATGATATGAATCATTTTTGTTTGATTATCCTTTTTTTCTTTTTATAGTTTTATCTACTGTCTCTTATATAAAGGCCGGAGTTTCAATTCATTTGGCCAAGAGAATCCATGGATCATTCACTCTTTTAGCGCAATGAAGAAAACAAAGCTCCAAGACTTTAGGGAAAGAAAGAGACCATCAAACAACTATATAAGTAACATTTTTGTCTCAAAATACATACACATCCGACAACTCACTACTACAAGGTGCAAGCTGGATTTCAAATATTATTGATGGGAAAAAATAAAACTCCATTCTGCAAATATCCAGTTTAGCCAGTGAATTACAACTCTAAACTGAAATCAAATCATTGACTTGCAGAACATAATCAGTATATTATCTAAGAGGCTATGATCGAAAATCAACACTCAAGAAATTCCAACTCCATTTTTCGCCATCTATATAATGCTATCTGAAAAAGCACCTGGAAGGATATTGGAGTTCTATAACCAGAACCTTATAATTATCATCTCAACTTCCCAATTTACATCTGCTTCTTCAATCTTTTTTGACCATGATATATAAATGAATCAACTATTCCAGCAACAGCAAAAATACCTGAAAAAAATGGTAAAGGAGTGCATTGTTAATCAAAATTATTGAATACATAATAAACAAAATAAAGTGAGTGAAAGGATAATCACAAAATACATATCCGATAAGATAACATTTGTTGCCCATAATTATAGGGCAACATATATAATTTTAAAACCTTCAGCAGAAAGGATCCAATTTATTGCATGTAACAACAACTAGAAGCAAAAAATAAATCTATTACACCAGGAAATTATTGTTTTGCAGAAACCAGATTCACCAAAGGGGAAAATATGTTTTAGTGCATTGGAAATAAAGCAACCTTCCACAATAATAAACACTTTCTTTTGCACAGTAACATCACCTAATGTGAAAAGAAATACAAGGTTAAAAATGGTTTCAATGATGTTTGCAAACAGCGTAATTTCACTCTACACAAAGCACTTGTGCTAAATGTTAACTCAAGGTTCTGAAACCCGGACCGGACCGCGTTTCGGAGACAAAACCGGTTCACAAAGTAATAAAAACCGCCTCTAGCAATCAGACCGCTAATGAACTGGGTGTACAGTGTTGGACCGCCAGTCCGGCTGGAGCGGACATAAAACCGGTCCAATCAATATAACCCTAAATTAAAGTGTTAAACCCATTTCTCCCTATTCATTTCAAACCCATCTGATATTTTTGTTGTTGTCACTGCATTCTTCATTGTTCATCTTCATTCTTCGATTCAAACTGATTCAAGCTACTTCCAGATTCATTCTTTTGTCTTCTTTTCCATTTACTATGACCACTTTCTTCACTCATTTTGCATTCATCTTTCGTCAATCATCACCGAGTCATCTTTCCTCTTCAATCTCCATTCATCATCGATTAATCATCATCGCTGCACTCCGTCCGCCACCAGTGCTCTTCACTTCTTCTTTCTTCTAATTTTTTGTTTTATTTTGATTGGTTTTGTCAGTAATGGTAGTGAAGGGCTATGATTGTTTTGTTCTGAAATTGGGTTTTTAGTTTTGATTGTGATTTGGGTTTGGGTGGTGAATAATTTTCACTTTCGGAATTGTGATTTGGTTTTGCATTTTGTGATTTGGGTTTGACAAATCTGAACCAGGGTAACAACTTTATTAATTCGGTGAGAAGAGAAAAGATTATGAAAGAAGAAAAAGAAGATGACGGGGAGAAGGAGAAAGAAAAAAAAAAGATAGAAGAGCATGGAAGAAGTAAAGAAGAAGAGAAGATGACGAGGAGAAGGAAGGAGAAAGAAAAAAAAAGATGGAGATCTGAAGAAGCAGAAGAAGAAAGAGAAGGGAAAAAAAGAAAAAAAAAGATAGAAGAGAAATGGAAGCACTAAGTAAAGAAGAAGAGAAGATGACGGGGAGAAGGAAGGAGAAAGAAAAAAAAAATGGAGATTTGAAGAAACAGAAGAAGAAAGAGAAGGGAAAAAATATATATATATATTATGATGGTTGACGCTGACGTCATCGGTCTAACTCGCCGGTCAGACCGATTGGACCGCCTAGTCCGGAAACCAGCCACCTGGCCCAGTCAACCCCCGGTCCGGGTTCTTAAACATTGTGTTAACTTAATTTGAACTTCGACTCATCAGGAATGAAAGTTCTAAAAGTATTGTAAAGTCTACCTATATATAAGCTTCTAACTTGCAAATATTATCAAATCTGAGTGAGAGAGAGAAAAACAGTCTTTTTTCATAGGAAACTATCTCTTCCAGTGTTGCCATTGACTTTTCTATTTGTACGTTGAGATAGAGAAAAGACAATATTACCTCCAATTACAGCACAAATATTTGTCAGAAAGTGTAAGAATGGAATATGTTCCTCTTTATAAGTCACCTGCAACATGCAACCGTTAAAAAAAATAAAACAATGATAAAAAGAAAATAAAAATAGACGCGACCAACAAAATAAGGTGGCTGACTCATAATTTTATCTCAAGGATTTAATGATGCACCTATCTTTCATCTCAAGGATTTAAGCTGCTGTGGTTCACCCATGACCAAGATTTTTACCCTAATTTTTCCCCCCAACAAACTGAGTTCTTAACAAACTTACAGAATCCCACAAAAGTTACTAGGGCCACAAAGTAGTTTAAACTGATTTTCTAGTTTTCAAGTCTGATTTTAAAGAAATTAAATCAATAAAGCACAGATATTCAGGCACCAGAAACATTAGGTGTTGATCTGTCATTCATGTCGTCAAATCTCTTAATATCTTCCCTTTTCAGGGCTTTGTTTCTCTTAATTCTTTCTTGTCCAACTTGCCAAGAATCACATAATTAAAAGTTTCAATGACTTTTACTTGTGATGAACCAAATTGACCTTTAAAATCTCTACCTATTCCTTAAATTATCTTTATTACCAGATTTTAAAATTTTTAATGAGATTTCAATAGTGTTTATATATGTTTTGAACAGATAGTTACTTTTTAGTCTACGATAATTCTCTAGTCAAGGCGTCCTGATATAATTTTGTCAAGAGTATGCATGCCATTGGATCTCAGTTATCATTTCAGTCCAATGAGAAGAATCTAATCATATACCAGCATGGTCGTAACATAATTAATATCAGGATCACCTAACTAGAAAATTACTCTTTCAGTCCTTTAAATTAAAACTTCATAGATGTATAGACATCCCCCTCTCATAACTCCCAGCATATCATATCTTAATCTGTCAAATGGTCACAAAAGCATGTTTATACGTATCTCATTAACTAATGTGAACTATTTTTCATCTTTATTAATATGCCAAATACCTTCATGTCATTAATAATTTCTACTTTAACTTTTTCTCCATAATAAGAACCTTTTTGGTAAATTATTGCTAAATCACTTTTTAAGTTGCACAACTATTAACAAGCAACAATCAACAACCTTTTGATAAAAAATTTATTTCCGTAAACTCTACTTGGAAAAGTCTTATCAAATAGACCCTAAAAATGTTTGAATTGCAAGCTCTCAAAAAATGAATTGAATAAATTTTCATACATCAAGACACTACCATGAGATGAACAGAAATTATGATAGTCAATAAGTGATAACAAACATGATTTTCTAGTGCAAATGAGATTTTGCACAAGTTAATACTAATCACGAATGCTTATTATTCTAAACTTATCACAATATTTCATAACATTAGACAACTTAACTTAAAAGCTTGTAGTGTAATCAATCTTTATGTAATAGAATGGTGAATCTTACAACTTTTGTCTAACTCTAAATCAATATATTAGTGCAAGAAAATGCATTGATAGATCACAAGTGCATTAGTGAAAAATCTAGAAGAGAGAAGATTCAAGAAAACAAGAGGCGATCTATGAGGGAGATAACTAACATCTTATTTCAGAATAAAATAACCATGCACGAAAACAATAATGATGAAGCCTTTAGTTATAGGTTCATGAAACAAAATCCTAATCAACATAGAATTCTAATAATTTTAATCCTAATAAAACAATGAATATGAAATATTTTATCCTAATTAAACAAAGAAACTGAAATGAAAGACTATAACAGCTTATATATGAATAAAACTCTAAAATCACTAATCCTAAAAACTATCCAATTTCTCCGACATCATTAGTTGTATCGCCTTGCTTTGGATTGTACTAGTAAAGAGTGTGTTTTGGATCATAGCAGTGTTTTTGGTGCTATTAATTGATTCAATTGTAGGTTTTGCTCTCTTAGTGGACATAAATGTATTTCTTCTTTTAGTTGAAGTGTTTTTTTTTTATCTCAATTTCGAATCAAAAAAATGTTTCCCATCAGAAAAATTCATTTATTGACTCTACTTCAAGGAGTTATGATCCCTAATCTTGAAGTTGCTTAATAAAGAAAGAAAGAAAGAAAAAGCACAATCTGTATCAAACATTTTGGCAATTAAGAAACAAATTAGTATGAACAATCATAAAAGATCAGATCAGATAATTAATTAAATTCTTAGATATGGAGAAAGGGGTGCACCTTAATGGGAGAAAAATCATAAAAGAAGAACACCCCAGCAAGTGAATCAGAGTGAATCAGTTCTGAACCCCTTAAGTGCTCTGTCACAGAGTACTAAACAAAAACCAATGCTGTGCATTTCAGGTCATGGTCTCATAAATAAGACAGGAAAATCATATATGTTATCTTTGTTATATGCATGAATACCTGATTTGACTGGATGGTGTAACCTCTAGTGTTAGTGTATATTGTAGGGACCACCTGCATCATTGGATAGTAGATTATAGTGAACATCCACATTACATAACAAATTAGAACACTGCAAGCATACACAAGCAGATGAGAAGTCACACACACACACATTAGGGAGATGAGGGAAGGACACAAGTTTCTAAAGAATCCATCTTACATAACTAGCCATATATAACTCCTACATAATCACCAGAAAGGAAAACAGCATTAAAAAAACAAAAGTCACTTTCCATATAACAATCCAATATATAAATTGCATCCCTGACATTTTATTGACTATCAACAAGATATAGTGAAAAATCCATATTCGTACAGTTTGAAAGTCCACAACAGGGTAACTTACAATTAGAGATGATTATGCTGAGCTCACAGACCTTTGGCTTAAAGACACAAAGGTCCGTGTGATTTCAAATATCAACAAAAAGGTCCAAGAAATCAAAGACTACTGTTTACATCTATCATCTAACATATGCAGAACCCTTAATTGTCTTTTATGTTCTTAAACCGTATCAAAACTCATGTAATAAGGTAAAAAACAACAAAATTTATAACAGCAAAAACCTTCCTCTTCACTCAAACACTGTCCTCCAACAAAGCACTATATGTTTCGCCTTCTATTGTCATTTTTCCAGTACTGCCTCATAAGATTATCATTTAATGTGAGCTCTGGTAAGGATTAGGAGCATTGATAATATTCAGGCATATCTTATATGACAGACGTAAATTAACAATTTCTAACTTTAGGGGTTTGTGTAGGTTTTTAAATCATAGAGTTTTGGGTCTTTAAGCCACAGGTCAGGGACCACAGAGGGATTGTCCCAACTAAGATAATAAGGAATCCCATAAACAAATAACCTTTGAAAATAATTTCAAAAGGCAAAATTCCAATGGGTACAAACAATAGAGATGTTTGACATCATAAAGATTTATAATAGTCATAGATCTAAATCTTTTGTTAGCCTAACAAATAAAGAGATAATTTTTAAGGATAGACATTTGATTAGCATGACTAGAATGATCTCTAAATATAGGCATTGAAAATATTCTCTAAAATTTATTTGACAAGACTTGGCTTCAATCCTGAACCCAAACAAAAAAGAAAAAAAGCAGCAAACAACAAACACTAACTCCAGGAAAATACCAACCTTGATGAAATATTGGTACATACCATATGGTCTTTCATGCGCCCATTGAACTCTGAAAAAGCAATAATAATCAAAAAGAATTAGATGACTACAGAAAAGTAATCCTCTTTAAAGCCAATATATGCATTTCATAGGGTGGCAGATGACGATAGTAATATATTTAATGTACTGATGGCTGTTACACGTTTCACCAAATTGGGAAGGAAAATGAAGATCAAGACGAACTTGACCATGAACATGAAAGAGCAGAAGAAGCACAAGCGGCAAGAATATAAATTTCATCAGATGGTATACAGTAACAACTTCAACTGATGAAATTTATTGAATCCACAGGTAAACTAAAAGGAGCAACACTAAGCCAATTTAAAAAGTTTATATAAATCAGCCATCAAAATAAATAGGCTTACATCAGATAAGCATGGTTTTTTAACGTCGTATCGGAGCAAAGTTAATCAAGTGGTCTTGCATCCAAATTTCCCTAGGGCACTAATTAGATAAAAATAAGTTATGGTTGTATTTCTAATTAGGATTATGCTTGATTGACTTACTTTGTACATGAAGGGGAGTGTTAAGAGCTTAAGTCTTTAGGTTAAGTGGTTTCTTGACAAATGGAAGTCTAAGCTTTATTTCAATCAATACTTCTATGAAAATAAGGGAAAAAAGAAAGCATTTTCAGAAACACAAAAGCTAGACAAGAGAAGAAAGAAAAAAATTACCCATCCAACGGATTCACCAAGCCAGGGAAGTAGTCACCAAAAGTTAACTTATTGATCTTGTGACTTACCTGTACCATGGGCAGTAAAGTTACAACAACAAACACACTTAGGTTAAAGAATCACATAACCAAATATTTTTAATTATATCCAATGAATTTTAGAAACCAAATAAACCTTACATTATATTTATCTATTGGGGAAGCCAACAAATCATGGATATTAATATTAGACTGGTGAAAGCTTTTCCCAGGTGAAATATGAAAATTCCCAGCCACTTTATTAACTTCTAAAGATCCATAGATATGACATCCTTCACCTTCTTCACTTTTTATCTTCTCTATAAAGCCCTCTCGCTTGCACTGAAAGCTAACAAGGCATATTAGAAACTTAGAAGCAATGTACCGCTAGAAAATGATAAACTTCTCAAGCTCAAAAGCTGTACACATGGCACTAAAAGTTGACCCTCCTGGACTTCTGAAAATTCTAGTTGTTCAAAATATTTTTATATAACCTAACAGTTAAAAAGATTGAATTTGTTATTTAAACCTCCATATTTTTTAATTACAATTAAGAAAAAAATAGATAACACAATGAAATGAAAACTTAAGTGGTATTATTGATAACTATAAATCACAAAAGGAACGATAATTATGTTCTCAATCAAATGGGAGAAAAATTGTTAGTGTGTATATATACCACACAATAATTTTCTAATCAGAAAGTCCAGACACTAATTTTTTCAAAACATACTAGTATACCATTGGATTCATCTGTAAAATATTAATTCAATCCAATGAGATGAATCAACGGCATTTAAGTATGGTCCTGATAAAATTTATATCAGGACTTCCTAACTAAAGAACTACCGTATATATATTAGACACAATTTTTAATTGAATGTGAATTCTAGCTACCAAATCACAGGGTACATAATTAATTAACATTTTAATTCAAAATAATTATTTATAAAACACTTTAAAATACAAGAATACTTTATAGAAAATTTTAAACATATTTAATGGAAATGTATCTTTCCAGGTGTACTGTGTAAAAGAAGTGAAGAGTCTTATAATCATCTTTTCCTACATTGTGTTGTGGCCTCAAACTTATGGGCAAAAGCTTGTACAGTAGCTAAGATGCCTTGGGTTACTCCAAGTTATTGTGATGAACTTCTTATGGAGAATGTTGTTGCATTTGGGAAAGAAATGAATACTAAAACTCCGCAGAGATGAGTACACTACCAATACTTAACAAATTGTTGATGCGGTGAAGTAGTACCTTTTGTGAAGCAGTTTTAGAAAATGCAGATACACTTAGGATCCTTGGGAGCTTTAAACATAGGGAAAATTTTAGGCTGATGGTTTAAAAGACTTTCAAAGCAAATGATTTTTCATTATTCATCAAAATCCAGAAGTGTTATTATGCTGCTACCAGGTTGAAGAAGTCTTTTCATTGTTTTCGAATACTGCTTACAAAGACTTTAATCACTCTAATATTTTGTTTCATCTCATTTATTAATACAAATCTAAACATTAAAACAAAAAATAATAAAAAAGAAGTTATTTTATCTGGTGTGTCATGATTAAATCTTAACTAATATCAAGGAAATAAATTTTAAAAAAAAAATTTTTTTTTTCCTTTTCTAAAAGAGCTTTAACAAAAAAACTTTTTTCTTTATAGGGAGCTTTGAAAACTAACCTGGTCAATCAAATCCACATTTGTCAGTGCCCAACCTTTTCTTCTATATGCTTCATGAACATCTTCACATGTATTACAACAATCATCATCTGACTGCGTGAAAAAGATTTTCAAAGTAAGCAAAGTAGAAGTAAAAAACAGCCAGAGAACCTTCAAAATGGATTTAGAAATATACTAAATGAAGTATAAATATCCCAAATCAATTTAATAACCCAGTCCTATAATTGTGCACCACATTTCATAAACAATATACATCAGCTATAACTCAGAAGCACCCTATCATTTAACTCTTTTCTATTCACCAGTAAGATTGATATTAAAAGCTATGTCATGCTGGTTTTAGCTTCCTCGACTTCTCTTCGTTTTTTTTTTTTCTTTGGGGTGTTAAAAGGCCATTTTATATTATATTCATTTTTTATACCAGAATGTTTTGCCATTTCCAAAGCTATTTACACACAGGTGCTTCACTTGGCAAGATAAGTGCCCAATTAAAATGGTTTAGAAGATATATCATGAATAAATAAGTCAACCTCTATATAAGTACACTTCAAGAGCATACTAGATATTGAAATAAATTATAAATCAATTAATTAAACTTATAAATTGTTAAATATATCAGATGATAATAAAAGAAAAAATGTCGACACAATCAACATATATTTAACGTATCCAACTATGAAAATTTTAATTTATTGTTAGGTAACGATTGGATATTGATGTGTTAGTATGAGCATAAGTTCAACCAAACTATAAGCCAGTCATTGCAATTTTAAGACTGAACTAAAGGAACACACGGATTTTCAGGAGCAACCAAGTTTCAAAGCAATTTGAACTTCATGTGATTTGTCCTAAGATAAAAAATGTTAAGGTGAAATGTACGGATAATAATTTGCATTACTTGAGAGAGAATGAAACATGTGTAACAGACTATAATTTGCATTACTTAAAAAAAGACAAATCAACTTTCTTGCATCCATATTTTATCTAAATGGATAAGAGCAATGGAAAAGGATCTGAAAACAACAAATTTCCAAACTAAATATTATCATAATAGTTTTGGTTGAATAATATAATTATATTCATTGAATATGCAAGGAAAAACTATCCAAATCAAGTAAATTATTTGGTGACACAATAAATACCAGACATTAACTGTACCTTTTCTGCACCATAACACGAACCACAATATTTTTCATTGTGTTCAAGCCTCCCACCATGCCTCTGCAAAGGCTTTTCAATCTGCATGTGTAAAAAGGAAAGGGAGCATAAGAAAAAAAATGGATCTAAGAAAATATAAAAGCACAAAAGAAATAGAAACTGTCAAGCCCAATTATTGCAACAAACTAAAATACTGTGAGATGGAAATTAAAACTCCAAGAATAATAAACCAGAGTTAATATAAGTAAACATCAAGCAGCTCGGAGATATGTTCCTTTCTTCCCTTGAGGATTTGTGGAAAACACCTGATTGAATCAGTAAAATTGGTTTGATGTACAGCCACAAATAATCATCCAATAATCTGATAAAAAAGCATCACCATGCACGATCAAATTTTGCTAACCTTCAACAAGGAATCATGGTTTTTACATCCAATAGTCAACTTTAACATAAATTCCAACTGTATCATCTCTCCTGCAGACCTCATTGGTTATTGTCAGTTAACGGTTTATTGATAAATGTTATGGCCAAAGACCAAATACTGTCAATAGTTTGGATTTTAAAAAATTGAGAACATTTTGCACCAGTGAATTTCATGTGTGTGTGTGTATATATAGTCAATATGACTTTTCTTATGTTTGGATCAAATACATGTATAAACCCAAGTGGTTTTAGAATCCATCAAGAAACTGGGTCTCTCTCCTTCCCTCCCCACCCCGCCAATTCTTTTCTTTTATAAAAAACTTTTAAAATATATTAAAGAACAAATTGAAATAGCTACATTAAACTTTGTCAAATTTCACCAAAAAGTCAAGGCAGGTCCATAATATCACCACTTATATAGGAGATGGTTCCTTCCATGTATAAATATAATATTCACAAACTCCTAATTTATCAAAACCCCTATGTTTCAAGCTTTAGTAGGATGGTTATATATCTACGATTCTTACGAATTTTCAATTAAAAGAAACACTTTCGAGATATGAAGACCAGGATATGCTTTTAAAAAAGCCAACAATCTTTTGGCCTCAACAAAATTTTTATCCATTGCCTTAATATTATGATGTTCCTCTGGCTTTCAGTCACTTCCAATTTCTCATACATCATTACCTTTATACATTGAACATAATTTGAAATACAACAGTTATCTAGTTCTAGCCAGTTTTAGCATATGCATGCAAACAGAACTTTCAACCTAATTAGATCAATCAAATTCTACTAATAGAATGGCACAAGCCCCTAAAGGATTTCAATATAGTGTTGTGGAGATGCGACTCTATATCAATCTAGCTGACCAAGAAAACATTTAATGTCATCAACCCCATACAGTCAAAATTAAGGCTTTGTTTAAATTAAGTTGAGTTGCATATTATGAGTAACAAGTGATACAATGAACATGGATGATCGTATATAAACCATTGAGTGATGAGGACACAAACGATTCTAAGATTTTTTAAAAATATGTTAATAACTGCTAGCTTTAGAAAAATGCTATCAAAAAATTATTATTGCGAACCTTAGGTGCACCAATGACATCCTTCCTGACTTCTATTTCATTACCAGAAGCGTCAATCCTTTTCTTGAATATATCATGCCTCTGCAACATGAACAAACAAAAGAAAATAAAAACGGCATTCAGAAGAAAAAATAAAAAAACTGCTCAGATGGAATGTGAGGACCAGGAATCATTTTCTTTCATACAGCTACAATTTAAGCAATGTCATGTAATCAAGCATCACTATTTGCAATACATACTATATCAAGATGTTGCTCTCCACTGATATCCACAGCATCAAGACTGAGAAACGAACATGGAATGGCAGGAAAAGAAACATCAAACTGCATTTTCAATATAAAAAACGAGCCTCAATCAAAATAGCATGAGTTAAGACACTGCATCTTCAAACCAGAATATTGAAAACCATACTGATCTGTATTCCATACATAAAAAATTGCCAGTGATAACAAAAGTAAAGTGAATTGAGTATCTTTGGGAATCAGCATGATATTTAAAAAAAAAGTGTTTCAGTGACTAAAATCTGCAAAGGATCAAATTCGACACTTGAACATGATCTATCAAGCTGAGTTCCAAGGATTGATAAATGGAACATGGAGGCTAATTCGACATCTTAACAAATAAATCAATAATTGATTGTTACATTTATACGTAGAGTTTCCCCTCTAGAAGTATCCACTAAAAGCTTCGTCTCAGTAACAGTGTGCAAGTATAATCCTGCAAAAGGGTACATAATCTATTGAATAAGAACAATAACTCAAAGAAATAAAATAAAAAAACAAGAAATAACAGAAAAAAAAAAACTCAAGCAGATAAAGGCTACACACCATCTTCTAGTAGAAAAAAACACCAATTAAATGATCAGCCCATAATTTAGGCTTAAATAAACAAAGACGTCATGACAAAAGATTAGATTGTATAAAGATAATAAACCCACCTATGTTACTTTCATCCCTTGCTAAACCAAGACTGTATTAAAAAGAAAAAGATGACGACATAAAGTTGTGGACCAGATGTCCACCAAGAATCAAAATACCCAAGGTAGGGGAAGCCATTATCAATAAACTTCCTATGTCAGAAAAAAAGCTAACACCTTGATTGTCTCTCTTCTTCAAAATCAAATCTTTAACACCACGTTACCCTAAAGTTCTAGTCTCTAAACCGTAGCCCACCATGTAAGCCTTTGTAGGTAGATTCTCAAATCCTTCCCCTGTCAAACTACCAATTGCCAATTAATCTGCAATGGCCATAATGTTTAATGGTAAATTATGGTCATTCTTGTATTCCACCCCTAGGTTTCAAGGCTTTGAAGGAACTTGAATCATATCTTTGGGCGGAGATGGCCCTGTATCAACTTTCCTTCATGGCAGAATAAAAACCTAACCAGGATAACAAATAACTACACTAATAGTAACAATGACAAAAGCAGTAATGCTAGAAACAATGGAGAGGGATCCAAGTCTTATAAGTATTAGCTGCAAAAAATAACAACGAATTTTAGAACACAAAAAAGGTAACGTAAATGTAGCTTTAGGTGGGCATAAAGAAAATTAAACACGACTTTCAAAACCCATTTTTCCTCAACTTTCACTCTCATTTCAGAATCTCTCTACAAGGATTTCAAGGGGAAGAACTTCAAGAAGAAGAGCCACTAGAAAAGCAATTGAAAAACATGCATTAAAGAAACAATTAAGATCACCATGTTTTTGCAACTCTAGCTCCCTTAAAAAAAATTCACAGATTTTTCCAAGAAAGTTGAGTTTTGGTAGAAAAATGGACTTGGATGAAATGGCAGAATTCATGATGAGATATATGTTTTATGGATGAGGTTGACTCCCAATCATAATCATGTATTTTACATTTGTTAGCCCAGGCTTGTCAATTGTAAACAGGGGTTTAGCAATTCTGGCAAGCAGTTTGAAGCGTTTGTTGAAGGAATTAGGATTAAAATCACTCAACCTTATCCAGCAGTACTTGTGGTATTCCTAGTGTGAGAGAATGCACTTATGAACCAATGTGATGGCCTACAATTCAAGGTCATGATGTTAATGATGGGCCTTATTTGTGGAAATGAGAATTTGCAAAACTCTAATACATCACATGATAGGATGCTTTCATCACAATCAAGGTTGAGCCTCCACATGATTACATGAATTTTCTTTCCAAGGACTACTTGAGATTTCCTAAGCCATATGGTAAGGATATCCAATTCTAGGACAAATGGTCAGAAGATGCCTAATAATTACGGGCTTTGTCCTAATGGAAACGCTTCTATCCACTCTTGTGTGGTTTTCTCTTCAAGCTCTCTAAGCTTGTATTAGATCTTCAACTTCAAATGGAATTTGAATGAGCAGGAATAAAAGAATTCATAGAGCTTTCAGTGTTAGTCAAAAACTTAAATATCGATAAAACAAGAAAGGATAGAGATTATGGAAATTGGAGGCTTCAAGCAACTGCTCTTGTAAATCATATTATGAGTAGTTGATAGATGATTCCCCATTAAACCTTTAAAGATCCCTCCCAAAATCCAAGTCTTTCTCTGGGCTTTAGCTCAAAAAAATATCAACGAAGGACATGTGATCCAACAAAAGTATCCTTTAGCAAGCAGCTCTCCATCTTAGAGTATCAAGAAAAAAAAAGAGTGGAGATTGCTGATCACCTTTCCTTCATTGTTCTAGGCTTTAAAATACTTTATTCACCATAGTAAAAAAACAAAAGAGGCTACATATAATAGTCAACTCCTAAACTCTAAGTAAAAAACTCAAATCCTACTCAAACAAGATAACCAAATCAAATAACTAAAATAACTCAAACAAATATATTCTCTCTCTTTTTTAATGGGAAACTGAGAAAGTAAATCAATAAAAAACATGAAAACTGAGCAAGAAGCCACATTCTATCCAACAAACTCTCACACTTGAGACCCCACATGTTGAGCATCGAGCAAAAGCCCTTGGCTTCAAATAAGAGGTCAAGATTCATATCTCCCTTGGACAACCTACTTGAATTATCACAAGTTTCCTATCTACCAAGATTGTAGGCTCGAAATGTAGCCCCAGTTTAGGGCTCAGTGAACGTGCAGGAAAAATCAAACGATTTCTGACTATTAAAAATAAAAATAAAAACAAAAATAGAACTATGACGTCTTCTCTATATTGTTCTTTAAATGTCCGGTTAACTTTTTCATGCCATCCCCAAAAAAAGGGCAGATACAATTCACTTTGAAGAAACTTAAAAGGGAGCAAGGAATGGCACATAAAATCAAGAAATCACACAAAATGTTTATATAACTTTTCCAATAAGCAATATCCCTAACTTAAAATAAACAATAACTAATTCCAAATTTCGTAAATAGTTAATTTCCAAACATTACTAATTCAATGAAAATAGTAGAAAAGCAGAGGCTTTGATCTCCATGATCAATCAAAGAGAGAGAAAAGCGAAAGCCATACTGAATTCAGAGAAGAAGAGGAGGAGCATAGCAAGAGAGGAGACGAGAGTAATAATGCCGCCGGAGAATGTACGGCTGTAGAAATCCTCGTTGATTTTGGGATAGGCGTCCAAATTCTTTAGCTTCTGGACGAAACTCTCCATAATTCTAACGATAAAACCAATCACAGAAACCCTAGAATGTAAATGCTTATTGTTATTGATTTGTTGGAACGGTCAACGTTGGTGGTGTGGTGTGGTCTGTTGTCAGCTACTTCGCATCGGTTGCCTTTGAATTAATCTCTGCTCTTGTATTCTAATCGCTCAAAGTCTCAAACATATGTTTGTCCTGCCCTCCGCCGTATTTATCACGTGCCTTCTTATAATTCTTATGCAGGACGCGCTTAACCGTTGGATTCATTTGATTTTTAATCCAACTGCGGAAAAAATAGTCAGGTTGTAACACGTTGTATTTTTTGTAATTATCGATTTATTTGATTTTTTTTTTTTTAAGATCATTTAGTTTATAAAATATTAAAATTAGAAATATTTTTATATGTAATTATCTTTATTATAAGGGTTTTTTTTTGTAATTTTATAAGAGCTTTTGATATTTTTAAAGGGATTTTTTCTATATTTTTTTATCAAAATGGATATTTTAATACTAAACGATATAATATATAGAAAAATGGAATAATCCCTTGTAATAATTATAATAGGTCCGGTATATTGGCAATATTTTATTTATTTACAGGTATTTCTATGGGAGTAAATGACATTTTCCCACCCAAGGTTTGGCTTCAAGACAATTTCCCACCCGAAAAGTTTCAAAAAGACATTTTCCCACCCACATGTCAGTTTCGTTAGTAAATTCCTTTCTGAAGAAGGGTACAATGGTAAAATATCCGTTCTAAAAAAGGGCAGATGGTCAATTTACATGAAACCGCAAATACAAAAATTTAAAAATCTAGTTCTTGGTCTGTGTAGTGCGTGAATGGTCGCCACGTGTCCCACCAAATTTGATTTATCATTTCTCCATTGTTGGGAGGGGCGACCGACGTGTATCGACTGTTTATGGCTATTGTCGACATTACATTTTTTTTCCTCCAACGAAGGGCTAGTCTGTTCACTCGACCTGGAAACAACAATTTTTCCTAAATAGAAGGACTAGGTGTCTAGGTCTGATATCTTTTTTCCAAAGTGTCGGGGAGGGACTCAATGAATCTGAAGCAATAGATGGTGCAGGAGAATTCGTTGAAAATGAATATTTGAAAGAAAGAGAACAAGTGGAGTATACGAAGCAAAAAGGGAAGGTGGGAGGGCAAGGTAAAGTTGATTTACGACGACTAGCAAAAAAATAGGGTTGAAAGCGGCAACTTTCAACTGGTGACGGGGAGGACTGAGAAAAAAAGAGTTGTAATCGGCGATGTCGACTATCCTGAAAAATCTTTCTCTCGTTTCCTTTGAGCATGTACACCATTGTAGAGTTATTGTGCTGATGTGGCATATGACTCAGCACTATATTGCACAAATGGAGTCAACTCACTTATTAGGCAGTCAACACTTGAAGGAAGACAAAGGGTACGATGGTCATTAGAGAGGTCACACGAATCTCAGCCTCAATCTCCTCTCTGTCTCTCGAACTTTCTCTCTTGGTTAACAGAGAGAGGAAGTTTGTTACTATGGAGTACGACGTGGGTCCTTTGCGTTCTTATGATGAATCCAACGGTGTTTGTGAGGTTGATTGTCCTTTAGGGTTTGTTTACTCTGTATATTTAAGTGGTGATTGCTGTAATGGTGAGTGGTGTGTGAGGGAGAGTTTCTTTACTGTGAAAGGGGTTTTGCGAGAGGGGTTTTTGCATCGGGTCCGATCTTGTGTTGGTGTGAGCCATAAACTCTGTAAGGTTTCTTGTTTCTCTTGCTTAGTGGATCTTTTACTTGCTGCCCTGAAGAGTGGATGTAGGTAATCCTAACGATTACCGAACCACTATAAATCATCCATGTGCTTTACTTTTCTGTTATTCTCTTTTGCTCATATTTCATATTGCTTGTTTGTTGGATATCTGTGTATGTTGAAATTAGTTAGATCAGAAAACATGAATATAGACTTTAGGTTTTATCAAGTGGTATCAGGGCTATAGGCTAGATATGTTACTAAAGCTTATTATGTTTTTGTGTGAGATTGATTGTGTAGATTCACTGTTGTTACTGTTTGAAATATGGCAAAATTTGAGATTGAAAAATTCACGGGTGATAATGATTATGGGTTATGGAAAATGAAAATGAGGGATGTTCTTGATAGGGATGGTTTATCTGCAACTTTAGATGGTGAGGAAAACCTACCTGAAAGCCTAACTGAGAGAGAAAAGAGAGAACTCCTAGACAAAGCCTACAGTACCATAATATTAGGTCTAGGGGATAAGGTGCTTAGGGAGGTAAAGAAAATGACCACACCATCAGGGATCTGGGAAAAACTAGATTTTGTGTACTTGTCCAAGTCTTCACCTAATAGGCTAGTGCTAAAACAAAAGTTCTTTGGTTATAAAATGGATGAAAACAAACCTTTAGGGGAAAACATGAATGACTTTATGAAACTTGTCCAGGATTTGGAGAGTTTGAGTGTTAAAGTAGAAGATGAGGACCAGGCTGTCATACTTATGAACTCTTTACCCAAAATGTTTGCCAATTTTGTTGACACTTTAAAATATGGGAGACAAACCCTTG